>VXBA01001039.1:392-159882 GCA_013399895.1 Serilophus lunatus | reverse complement strand
GGAGGGGGGAAAGTGGAAAAAGAATAGTAGAAGAATTTATAAATGAATGAGATTCCCACTCTTTGATTTGTCTCTTCCTAATAACACGATTTTATATCTGTAAATAATGCAAGAAGACAGGGCATTTTCTACAGCAAAGACTGGCTTTTAAAAAGATCTTTCCATGTTACGTTTCTGACAAGGTGTTAATGCAAATTTTCAGGAAGACTGGGAGGACTTGTAAATACAGCTGACAAGGATATTTTCCAGTTTGTTGCCACCTTTGTCATTTTCTGTGTGACACAGCTCTGTGTGTATCTCTGCAAGTTCTTAAAAATGTGAACTAAGTAGAAGAAAACTCTGGAGAACAAGATGATATCCTTGTTCCTTGTTTTTTAAAACAATTTAAAATCAAAACCAAGCCTCCCTTTTTTTTATACTGGCTCTTTTAGAAACGAGAAAAGGTAAATTTTTCCTGTTGGGCATAAATTGCTTAAATGGTTTAAAAATATTTAAGCTGAGACAAAATAATATAGAAAAATGTGGTGGATCGAGGGATTCAGGGAATTTTAATCAAGAGAATAAAGAGAGTTTATAATGACAGAAAAACTATCACTGTAATTTACCTATAAAGACTCACTGTAGAGAGAGCTGTCAATACCAGTCTAGTTTAATAAGCAAGAAAATTTTATTGAGTATGTTATACAGAGCAGGTGAATAGTTTTGTAATGTTATGTATAAATCAGTGTATTTCCACTATAATCTTGGATTTATCTTCAGATCAGTGTCTCCACCCATCTCTGGATTTTACAGTAAGAACTTGATTGGCATTTAAATTACATCATATAAGGATTTTGTTTATATGCTGGTAGGCCACTCATTATTCCACTAACAGAACTTTCACTGTGACACTGCTATATGTTATTAAGTTAGTTCTCAAAACAGGTCCCTTTTAAACTCAATTCAGTTTCTTTTATCTCTGGGCAAAATATGTCCTGAGGAACAGGGTTTAGTCTTACTCAATCCAAATCGGGACTGTTTTTTGCAGTACACTTTCTAAATGATATCTCAGTGTTTTGATTTATTACAAGATACAGGCATTAAGTAGCAAACATATGCTGTAGACACAAAGAACTTTAGTTGCTGTTTTTTGTTTTTCTTGTAAATATAATTTGTGCTCTTTATTTGAGGCTCAAATGATGGGCCTGAGTGCTCTTGTAGTTACTATAGTTGGCAAATCCCTTTTAGGTAAATCTTCTCTTCCTCCTCCTTCTTTTTCAAAAGTTTATCTCCAATTCAGGAAAGAGGGAAAAATGTATTTCTTGCAATCCTCTCGGTAATCTGCCATAGGCAATATTTTTTAAGTAAGTGGTGAATGTAAAACTTTAGCCTTGTTGAGGATTGAAATTGCAGCCAGTGCACAAAAAGATGATTAGGGGCTGTGTTGTCCAGTGTTAGCAGGAAATGAGACAGAATTTTGCATTTTATTTGCCAGGTGTGATTGGTGACCTTTTTTGTTACTGTTAGTAGTAAATCTCATGTTTATGCCAAGGTCTTGTGGAAATTTGCTCTCTCTTAACTTCCAACGCATGGCCCTTCACAAAGCCAAAGGCACGGAATGATTTGCAATTTAAAGAACACCACAGTATTTCACTGCAGTCCTGAGTTTAGGAGGCAACTATTTGCTGTTTTCCATACAGAAAATCCAATCCACATGCAGCAAAGTGTCCTAACTTTTGTTAAATATCGACCTCTTCTTGGAGTAATCACTGGAATATTTCCAGAAAAATAATCATAGGAAAGTCTTTAATAGAAGTAAGTAGGCTGTGATTCTCAGGCTCAGTTGACTTTGCTCAGAAAGTTCTATTTATGAAACCCAAGATATTAATCACACACAACAACCCCTGTTATGACTTGAAGGAGAGGCCACATGGTGTTTCTATAGTGAGTCTTTCCCAGGATTTTGGGAACAGCTAAAGGACCTTCTACCAATTTATCTTTCCTAATAACAGCCGTGCCCTTGTCTCATGCTATTGACAAATGATTTTGTCTCAACGCTGGTATTGGCATTTTGTCAGCCCTTCAAATACTCTGAAGTGCTGTCTTCATTAGTTTAATGAGAAATACATTTACATTTTATCCTGGAAAAGAGAACTAGCTGAGAGCTATATTTATGTAACATAAAGTTGGTCAAGTGTTTTAAAAATATGAGCAGATGCAACAAGTTATTTGTTCACTGTGTGCGTCCCGGAGAATTGCAGGCATTGTAGCTAAATGTGCCTTTGGTACTAACAATTTGAAAATGTGTCCTTGCTACACTATATGCAGAAACACATTCTCAGTATTTCTTTTCAGGTAAAATGACTCTGAATGACTTCTCAAGAGTGTTCTAATATGGCTGGCAATTCTTGTTATTAAAAGTAAATATTTAACCTGTTCCCAAGCACCTTGAGTAATAAAAAATGGAGATGGTGCATTTTCAGACAAATAGCCTTTATTTTAAAGAACTGGGGCCAGCTTGATTTGGCAGCACATATTAAGTGAATGGAGCCTTTTAAATAAAATAATGCAACTGAACTCAGGGTTTTTGATAATTAGGGAACAAAGCCAGTGCTTACAGTTGAGTGACTCTTACAGTTCCATCAGTGGTGATGTGGCTGAAGATAATCAGAAAAACTTAACCAGATATAAAGTGTCTCTCCCAGCTATACTTTAGACTACGTGAAAATAAATAAGAATAACTGTGTAATAAATAAGAATAACTAATAAAGGAAAAAATAGAAGAAACAAGGTTTAAGCCTTTCACTACTTTATGTATCAGTAGTGTAATGATTAGTGGGTGTCAATACATTAATGCATTAATACAATTTGTTTTTAAATTGAGTCTTTCCGTTGATTTTAGAAGGTTTAGAGAAACAGTGCTGGTTTAGCAATAAAGACCAGTAGTTGCTGTTTGCAGGACCGAGACAGTAGTCTCAGAAACCTGAAGCAAACCGTGGTGCTGAGAAATAGAGAGAAGATCTTGGAAGGAACCTAAGACATATATCGTATTTCAGAAACAATGTGCAGTGCAGCATAGACCACATACTATTTTCAAGCAGTGATTCCAATTGATAAAGCAGCCCAAAGATCCTTGTGGTGGGAGTGAATTCAGTAGCCTGAAATGTAACTGGAAATGTAATAAAATGTGTTTTTGTGCTGCAGGACCTAAAAGTAGACAGTGATGTAAACCGGGCAAGACTAGAACCGCACTTTTTGAAAGTCAAAAATATCACACATTTATACTTATTTTTCAGATTTATATCTCATTAAATTTGTCAAACATAGTACTTTTCACCAAGAACTGTACGAATCTGTTCTTTTACTTCATTTGTAAGTACAGTCACTTAACAAGGCAACATTTCCAAACTTAAGACTGTCGAAATCCAGTGAAACAGATCTGAAATTTTTGCAGATGAAGCACAACTTCTGTGTTGCCTGGCTAATCATGGCAATACTAGTGAAATGCTAAGATCCATCATTCCTCAAGGCACTATAAATTTGGAAGGCATTTCTCAGGCTCGAAATGATAAAGACTGAGAGGCTACACGCCTTTCTTTTGCTTTATTTTTACATTTTCCCCTCATTTGCTATGTATTTTTCTCTTGCCCTTTGCCTCACGGCTGTGTAGATCACCCCGAGCATGTGTCACCCTGAGTCAAAGGCTCTGCAGAGCTGCCTCCCCCAAAGACATTTCCAAAAAGTCAACTAGTGCCCTGCTGGTGTTGAGGGCTCTGGTAAGCAGGACCCACACATGATTCTCCTGTAAGGCTTTCAGGTTTTGACATGGTTGAGCTTTTAATTCCGAGCTTCCAGGTCCCTGAATTTATTGCGAGGTTTTACACTTTCGAATACCCTTTCCTAGCTGGAAAATTAAATTAAAGAAATGGAACTATTATTACAGTTCTGTACAGGAGTGCTAATATTATCAAATATATAATTCTTAGGGGAAAAATTCAAATATAGTAGGTGATTAGAGTGGTATTACTGGCTGGCAAATGAAGAATCACTATAAGCTGAACAGCAGGATGTAAGGATATTGTGGTGAATTATAAAAACATTTGGCACATTGCTAGAGTTCCTCTCTATGGTGCTGTGTTATCTCATTTCAAATGTTGTAATTAAAATTGAGCAAACTTTGAATTAATGTAGCTGTGAATTATCTTCCCAAATGCACTCTTAAAATTTTCCTCTGTCCTTATTCTGCATAAGAGAGATTGAGAATAGTCATAAGGTCCTGGAATTCCAGTCTTGTGTTACTACACTGCGAGCTGAGTTCAAAATCAGTGTTACTGCTCAGGGTTTTCACAAGATGTTTGTTGAATGTTTATCACACATAAGAACGCTGCAAAAAAGATTCTGAATTTGGTAATTTTGGCTGTTTCTTAATAGATCTGAAATACACTTAGTGTGAAAGCCTAGGGTGAGAATTGTAAAGGAATTGCATTTATGCTTTTTTCAGTAAAAGAAGGAAAATGATGTTTGTAATGTGGTTTGATCAGTAACTGCAGCTGTTTTAACCCTTGGAAGAGGTGTTGGCAATGAATGTAAGTCTAGAAAGGTTAAATTGGAATTTCAACTGGAAATTCAATTGGAAATCAATTGTTATTCAACTGAAATTTAAATTTCATTTTCTGAAACTTGAAAAATTTTTAAGAGATTTTTTAGATCATTTAGAAAAGAAAAAAAAAATAAACTGTGGCTCCTGGACACCTGAGCACTGGCTTGTCAAATGCCAGACAAATATGGAGGATAAAAATACTTAGAGTATCAAACTAGTCTGTTTTAAATGAGAGGAATGTGATTCTTTAGGTGATTGCTGCAGAGTTTTTTTTCATTCTGTGTGTTTCCAGCATAGCTGTCATGTTATCATACTGATGTCAGCGGTACCTGTAAAATACTATCAATACATAACAATTTTTTCTATCTAGCTTTTTATTCCTGCCTAGCTTTTTATTTCTGTCTTTCTTTCACATAACCACATGTGGCCTTTGATAAGACATGAGCACCTTATCTCTTTGCCCCTTTCTTATTTTCCTAACTCATGGTGCTTATTCTATACAAAATACATCCATCCAACTTACCAGGGCAAATTACTGCTCATTTTTAAGTCCAACACAGGCAAGTAGAACTGGAAAAGTGTAAGAAAAATGTGAAAGAATTCCATGAATCTGCTTTTTTCAGTCCATTACTGCTATGGAAGGCTCAGAGGAGAAAACTCAGTTTGTCATTCTTTGAAGATGATAAAGAAATCCTGTTCCTACAATGAGTCTCCAAAGAAGGCCTCTGAAAATCAAAACCTTTGGTAGATTCTCCTCCAGTTTCAGTAGAGCTTTTTCATCCTGTGCAAGATGTTCAACGTCAGGCACGGAGCTGGTTCTTCCTACAGTGCCTTCCATGGAGCTGATTTCCTGTTTTTTTTTGTCAAAAGCCCTGCTCAAGGAAGTGCTGGTGCAGGCCTGGGCCCCCTGGCAGCAGTGAGGAGGTGGTTAACTCTGCTTCCCTGGCAGCTTAAAGGGCAGGTGATGGTTTCAGCTTCTCTGACTGTACTGTGATGGAACGGAGTTCCCAAACTGTCCATCCACTATTGACTGACAAGAAGTTGATTTCCCCAAGGCTGCTTTGATTAAATTTATAGCATCCCTCTGACAGAGAAGACTTTATATCTATATTTAACTTATGTTTGCATTAGTTCCCTTTCTTCTATTGCCTCGGGACTGACCAGAACAGTCAGTTTCTTTGACAGGGTCAGTGGAGGTTTTCCCCACCTGCTGCTTTTTTTTTTTTTTTTTTAATGTCTATTGATCCTCTTGAGAAAGGACAACATCTTGAGTAAACTTAGGAGGGAGGTTACCCTGCAAAGTGTACCGTTTTGCTGATACTTCCTTAACACTGGATGTTATTTGCAACAGTTAGATTATTCAGTTGTGTCCCTAAGAACATGATTTCCTCTGGAAAAAGGAGTGTCCTTCATATCCACTAGAGATAATTACAGGACCTCTACAAATTCATTAATGCCCATGAATAATCTATTACTAATAGAGTGTTATTTGAATTTTTTAACACTGGGAAGCACATCGACACACTAGACAGCAAAAAAAAAGGAGAATAAAAGGACTTCTTGTTCAATTCTACCTCAAAGAATTTTGTATCAGAGCTTTCTGCCTGTTCCAAGTTACATCTTTATAGCTGCAATCTAGTTTTCCCACAAAATATTGGTTTCATCATTCCTGATGAATAATTCTGCCTACCAAAAGTTCTTCATGTCTCTCCTGTTTGTCATTTAAAATTTTAGCAAGGAATGGGTATTCTTTTATGCTGAAACTCAAACAGTGAAGCACGAGGTGTATTTTCAGAAGAAGTTGTTTTTGAGATCTGAGTGAATTATATATAAGCATTTTATTTTTATCTGTTTCTCACAGCTTTTCCTGTGGTACTTACCTTTTTTTAAAAAAGATGAAATATCACTACTCTGGATAACTTAATCTACAGTCAATAGCACTAGAGTGAATGTTCATACATTTTTTGGTTGCAAAGTACCAGTATATGCTTAAGCCATTTTTTTTCTCAGGGATTGCTTAAAATGTTGAGCTACAAAGTTTTCCCAATTGGTGTATTTTCAAAAGAAACAGCCTAAATTATTTCCAGTGAGCATTATTTGCCACCATCTAGAAAGGTATCAGATAAGGGGTTTTTTTTAAATTTTCCATATGAACTCACTATTTGTATCATTTCATAATGACCTGTATAGCTGTAAACAAGACTGGGCTTTCACCGCAGTCATAGGAGATCAGAGGGGTTATATATGAGGTTTGAACCAGAAGTTCAGACTGTGATATGTTCAGATATGTTGCTAATTAGGAAGATGTTCCAGGGGTCTTTCACTTCATCCCTCATAATCACCTATTTTCTCTTTTCCTCACATTCCCTATTGCTATCCATTCCATTTTTCTGCCTGCAAAACGTCCTCTGGGCATCACCTCCCTTGGTTTGTGAGCACACATCTCAGAAAAGCGTGCTCAACACACATACAGATAAATCCTGAGTATCATTTATCAATGTAGCGCAGTTGATTGCACTCCAGCGGCCCCCCGACTTTCCCGTTAAATTCGTTATTACCCACTGTGCTGTGCCACAGCATTGTTAGGTTACTGTGCCATGGAGGAGCTTAGAAACTTGAGGTTCCTCATGTCACGGTGTTCAAACTCCTAAAGGGAACAGCAATTTTGGGTTTAAGACGTGTACTAATGAGACGAACTTTCAGGGGGTCCTCAGTGACTACTTTGTGGAACACGGGTGTGTTCCTGATCCCTGCCTGTTGCTCCTTTCCCCCCTTCAGCTCTCGGGTATCCACTCTCCCCCGAGCTCAGTTTCCAAGGGCCTTACCCTGTTCCCTTCCCCCCTGCAGGAGGCCCGAGCCCTCGGTGTGCTGCTGCAGTGCTGTGATTTATAGGTTCAGCGCTCCCTCCCTCAGTTCTGCCATCAGTCCACGGCGTAATTGCTCGTAACTCGAGCTTCATTGTGATGCAAATGAAGGAGCTTATTTACTGCTTCCAAAATAGCCAACATCATTACAGATTTTTCTAGAGGACGCAGGAAGAGAGGGAAGAACAGCCTCATTTAATCAGCTTACACAAAGATTAGACCGGAGGGGCTGCTCTCTGTGTAACTCGCTGACACGTGTCGCCTCCCGGAGGGAGATGAGCCCTTTCAGGGATAATCTCCTTTCAGGAGTTCCTTCTCCAGGTAGCAGCAGGCTTAATGCTTCTCCTTATTGTCAGCCGTCTTTTCTTAGACTACCTTTTCTTCTTCCCTAGAGATCCCAGGGATCTGCATCTTTCAGTAGCAGTTTCCTCTGCTGAACTTGGTAGTTAATGAGTCACCTTGTGTTTGTAAACATGTCTGATCTGTACCTCTAAACGGGGTAATTACCTGCACTTTATTAATAGCTTGTAAGATCAGGCACAACAACAATAAAAACCCCAAACCTCTGAGGGGTTAGCATGTCTGGGATGATTAGTTCCCAGCGTCTTTGTCCTAAAGACCCTGGCAATGGATGTAATTAGGAAATCTGAACCTCTATCCCATTACCTACCATTGGTGTTCCCAATTAATCATGTAGCCTTTTCATCCTTACTCCAACTTGAACACCTCTGGGCACAGGAAGACTGCTGCGTTAACAGCATTCAACACTCAGAATCTATGTCAATGTTCTGAATCAGAATTAACCTGAAAACATAGGTATTGCAGGACTAGGGGCACTTGATAAAGGAGCACTAAGGTTCTAATTGCATTGTTCAGAACAGAGTTGCAACTGTTTCACAGCATATGATCTCACAAAAAAGCCTTTTTCTGGGGAGATGATCATCACTGAGGTGCATGGAATTGATTCCCCCTTCAGCATTTCAGGGGCGGGCAGAGTGCCCAGACTAAATGAGCTTTTAAGGCCCCACACTTAAAGTGATTCATTTTGTCTTTCTTTTTTTTTTCTTTTTCCTTTTTTAATGCTTGATTGATTTGATTATATTTATCAAATTAACAGAGATTGATTAGAAATCTTCCCTTTCAGGGAACTGCCAGAGAACAGCTGTATTAGTGGGAAGGAAAAATTCTTACTTGTCAGAAAGGGATAAATGACTTTGTGATTACAAAGAGAGAAAGGGGGAAAGTCTGAGCTTGTGTTCTATTCAGATCGGTTTAAATATATTCAGATAATGGACTTGCTGAACTACTAAATTGCTTTATTAGCCAAATTAACCTAAGGACAAATTGGTTCAGCCTCTACAAGTACTCAGGACTGTTAAACCCCCCTCATTTTACACTGGTGCAGAAAAGGGTCTGTTGCCCCTGAAAACAGGCAGCCAATTTATAGGGGCCAGCTGAGAAACCTGATGAATGCCAGGTACTACCACCCTTAAAGGGAACAGAAACAGGGTTGCCTAAAGTCATAAGAAAGAGTGCTGCCTGCCCAGAGCCCCTTTGTGTTCCTGCAAAACTCCTTGGTGTCCAGGAGCTTGGTGCACTCTGTGGTGCTGGGGACCCCTGTCCTACCCATGGGGTTAGTGAATAATAAGGGCATAAAAAATAGCAAGGTGGGTAAAATTCTGTGTGTAGAGTGTAATGGAAATAGGTATCCATTTGCAGGTATCCTCCAGAGAGCACTGCAGCAGAAAAACCTGGAGGATGTAATTTTCCTGTCCTTGCTGGGAAAGGACATGGTAATAGCAAAAAGAAAATTGTGTGGTTGTCTGCAGGACAGGCTGGGACATTTTCACTGTTGAAACAGACTTTTCTCCCCATATTTCTTAAATAGACTTCTGGTGTCTGAATTCAAAGACATAATTGAATGAATTCAAAGAAGCATAAAAACTATTAAGTAATTAGTTTGAATAACTGCCAGTGTACTTTGCATTTGTTTTTAGATGGTTGATTGTACTCAGAATATCAAGACATGTAGGAGTAATCTGGTCAAGCTATTATTCAGGAACTCTCTCTGGACAGAATTACTTAGGAAAACAATTTCTCATTTAGGTAGTTGTAAATATTTTCCACCTTTATCTCCTAAATAGACTGTAGACTCCTAATTTGTTTTATTCTTGTCTGGAGACATACTTGATAAACCGTATCTGAACTGCTGTATTTAACAAAAAAAGGAGCAAATATGGCTAAAATAGAACAGGAAAACAGCCATAGGAAGGCAAGTGTCATGTAAAGAGAGTTGTCATAGTAAGCTACAAATTAATTAATTCATTGGAAGTCTAATATTTTCATTTTAGAGTTTTTTGCAGTTACACAGGACAAGGCAGAAAGAGATTGACTGAAATCTTTCAGAAAACCTCTAAAACAGTCTATTGGGATATTAGAGCTCTTTCATGTAGCTGCTTTTGGGGTTTTTAACCTTAGTTGTTTCTCTGCTACCAAAGGAAATTATGCTTTAAAACTCTAGATAAACTTACAAATGGATCATATTTTTTCTGTAATTCTGTAAAAATAGCTGCCAATTCAGATAAATGGCATTGGAGTAGCACAGCAGTAGCACTGTAATTAAAATTAAAGAGTGATGCACTAAGAGTTTCTTACATTTAATTTTTTTAAACTGTATTTCTAGGCCAATAATGTGATTATTGATTATTATTGTCAAAATGAACGTTTGACCCTAATTTTTATTGATCTGGCTTTTCTATATATTGATGGCCAGTATGTGAAAAGAGCACTGAAATTTTGACTTGGGCCAGACAGGGGGATTACAAAGTTTTTGTTCTACACTTGGCTTGTTCCACTGAATCGTGCGTTTCCCTTCTGTACTCATGAGTGGCCACTTTTTGATAAAAATGGACGTTTTTGTGTGTGTTTCTAAAAGCAGGATTTAACTTTTCATAGGTAAAGATTCTGTGGCATTTGGGAATAAAAGCAGGTTTTTCCCCTTCTCTGATAGTGCACAAATGGCTGTTCCTTCTCTAACGTGGCTTGGAAGCTGGAGGAGAGAAGGGAGTGGGAGATTCCAGGGCATACATACTCCCTAGGAACAGCTGGAGGGGCACTGCTGTGTGGACACCAGCTGTGGATCCCCGGGGAGCTGTGCAGGTAAGGCACTTCTCTTCCACTCAGCAGCTCCTGAGGACACAATACCTGGGATTTTGCCTGCTCCTTGGTCCAGGTAAGAAGAGGTTCCATGATCTGACAGCATATTCTGGGCTGCTTGTGGCTGAACATTGTTTGAAACATTTTGAAAAGCAGATGAACATCCAGGTCTTTCATACAGTATAAAGGAGGAAATGTGATGAGGACATTTCTTCTACATTCTTGCAATTCCAAGGGCATGTTTCTAATGAGATGTTTTACAAAACTTAGAGAAGTCTGGAGAATACCTCAGAATATCTCTTTCTTTTTTTTCTCCTTTTTTAAATGTGCTGTATCTGAAGATCTGGAATGTGGTTTTCCCCTCCTCCCTTTACAATAGACTTGTAATTCAAATGCTTTGGAGTGGAATTACTGCCAATATATGAATATAATTTTTCATACAACTAACATGATTTTGAATTAATTTTGATGTAAATAGCAGGCCTAGGTCCAGGTTCTTGCCAATAAACTGCAGTTATGTCTCCCTAGAATGGTTACTGTGTGAGCCAAACTGTCTGAGACAGTGCAGTTAACATCAGAAGGGGGGCTGTGTGAAGCAACCAAAATTAGCATAAAAGAATTGAAATGTATGAGGCTGCAATTACTGTAACATCATAACATGGAGACACTGCAATTGATATTGTAATGGCTTAGATGGCAATGGAATAAGTCAGTGAAACAACTTCAAATAAAGGAATAAAGAATTTTAATGGCATCATATTACTTGGCTTGAGAATGATAATATTTTAGGGCTGCTGAATCCACAGTTAGCTATTAAAAATGCTATAAAGTATGGCTGCAGTGCATAGCTGCTCCTTCTCAGTGCAGAGTGTTGCATGTTGTCAGCTTTTTCTTTTTAGATTGTCTACAAAAGGAAAATTATTTTTAAGGACGGGCACGTAATAATTTTTTTTTTTAACTTCTTTACTCTGAAAAGTTTTGACCCATCGGAGCTAAAAGTATAAAAAGATATATTATTAAAATAATTTCATCCACCAACTTATGTCTCCCTCAAATGAGCTAAGTCCAAGAAAGTCAAGCCTGTCCCGAAGAACAACCTCCGAGCACCCCACCCACTCCTGTGTTTGACAATGGGAATGTCATCGAGAGGACTTTGGGATGCAGATGGAAAATTCTGATGTGACACCAGTGTATTCAGTATTTTTCTATGGCTGCCAGCACAGTGGTTTCAAAAGAAGTTTCATAACTTTCTGTAGGGAGAGAAAAGAGAAAAATAGGAAAAAAAGAAAGATAAAGGCATTTCAAAGGGTTATATGCAAATTAATTCAAAATGTATGAGTACGTAGTTGTATTTCATCGAGCTGCTGCTAAACTTTCCACCCCATAGGAGCTGTGTTTCACATTTTTAATTTTAATAGAATTCATCCCAGGTTTCCAAAGAGTTGAGGGAAGTCTCCATCAGCTGGCATTAAATTTTTGTGTGAGTTGTAACTAAGTAAAAGCTTGGAAACTCCAGAAATACGAGAGTAAGTAGGATGAGTACAGCTATTTATAGATTGGTTATGTGGCATCTATTCTAAACAGAAGAGTAAAAAGCCTCACGAGGAATTGGATTTAAAGAGACCTAAGGATAGCAGTGTCATCAATAAAAGGAAAACCTGGAAATGAATCTGTGCCTGCTTAATAGTTACCTGCATGAAATAATAAAATTATATTTCATAAAGGTATCGGCAGAATGAAATTGTATAAACCAATATAATGGAAGCGTAGGTTAAATAAATTAAGAATTAGCTGTTTGTCAGACTTACTTTGCTCAGTTCTCTTTGTCAGTTGCTGCACGAGGATGTAGAAGTGTTTTATTTGAGGGGAATAATCTTCTGTCAGAAAGCTGACCACAGTATCTACTTCTTGCTTGGATCAAGGCATGATTTTTCTCCAGAGAAAGTAATTTGTGTTTATTTCTTAGTCATTTTATGCCAAATTCATGGACATTTTTGTTATAATGCAAACTTTGAAATGCTTTGGCTTTCTAAAAAAAAAATCCTGATTGTTCAGCTTAACGTAAATAGGACAAATAATACATGTGGAAGGAAAAAGTTTTACTTTTGAAAGCTAGACAGAATTTTCCAAAGAAATGAGCAGTTGTTTGAATGACACTGAATGGATCAACATCATTATAATTTCAACCATTCTATTTTGAAACTCTTCACTCATTTGCAATTCTGTATTTGCTTTGCAATTATAATGGTTTGCAATTCTGAGCTTTTAGTGACAAGCCTGAAACTGTGCATATAACATAACCATAAAGTTATGACCCAGCAATGTTCTAACACTAATATCAAATGCATGGAGTTTTGAGAACTTTTTCTATGCCAACAGCTTATTCAGAGCAAACTGAGAAAGATCAGATGAAGCTGAAATTTATTGTTAACAAGAGCAGAGTGTTCATACTTTAGTAATGAACACATACACAGAAAGCATCAGCTTAAGATTTTAATGACATCTGGAGCCAAGGAAATGTAAATATTTAAACCACCCCAGCCACCACATGTGCAGTTTTATGATGCTGCTCCTACCAAGTCTTTGGCAAAACCTTTCCAAGATTTTGGTGGGAATAGGCTCAAAGTATCAACAGCTTATCTAGGAAAATACTGCACCTTTTGGCCTTCTCTGCTGTGGTGTAGGGATCAAAGCCAAGTGGTGAACACTGAATTAGGCCCTGTCCATCTTCTAGTTTTATCAGTACTGCTAATCCAGTTTTCACACAGAGGCACTTACAGCACATTTTTCTTATGCACAAAGCAAGTACTGAGCCACACTGTAGGGAGTCAACTCTGCCTCTTCTGTTCCTCTTCTTCTGTAGGAGGCAAGGAAGAGAAGCAAAGAGGAGGAAAGTAACCAGGTATTAGCTTGGCCAGTGCATTGAGTGCAGAGCTATGACTTAACATGCTAACCATAAACCCCTCTGGGCACTGCAGGAGCTCTGAAATCCCTGCTCCATTTCCCATGTCTGCTGCAGCTCATTGATTGGCAAATGGGGCAGCAGAGGCTTTACTTAAACTCTACTTTAAATTGGTGCCAAACGGCTGGGCTCAAGGTGCTGTGCAAATTTCTTAAGCACATCTAAGTCTCTTCCTCAGGATGAACTAAGGGCAGAGAAATTTTAATCCTAATAAATACTGTACACACCTTTCTACAGATGGCAACCGGTGACCAAGTTAGAAATTCTTGACACTGGCATTTCCTCATTGTCTGACAAAGTGAGAACATCTTATTCTGCAGGAAGTGAGTGTGTGCCAGGGATGCTTCTGCTTAGAAAATTACTAAGTCTATGAATATATTTTGCTCTTTCCTTCCCCCCCTTATGGGGATGATCAAACAGCAATTTCAGCTCTACAAATTTGTATTAAATTAGATGTGAATCTAAGCTCCAATTTTGAACCCACTGCTACAAATGTCTCTGCCAGCCTTTCAAAGTAAATTCTGCTTGATCTGACCTTTTTTCCCTTTCTAATTTGTTTCACAGTGAACGTAAGAATACAGTTTTCATTTGCTGCAAATTGCAAGCGGAGTCAAGTGCAAGAGCAGAAATAATTTGTCCAATGTAAAATCTATTGCTCTGAAGGGATTAAGCTATTCCAGTTATTAGACCATGTTACTGTCTTAACAGTGCCTTTAGTCCTTAAAAAACAATCAAACCAAAACTCCCACACTAGGATCACTAGTGGATTTTCCAAGGCTAGGAGAAAAAACCCAACCCAAGCTCTTGAGAACCATGTATAGAAGAATGTTTTTATTCATCGTACGAAATTCAAAATTGGAAAACGGGACTTCTCCAGTTTTAAAGAGCCTCTGCCGTTATAATTTAAAAATACAAATTTAAGTTGCATTCTGAAATAACTAGGAGGAAGTAGCCGTATATTTTAATGTCCCTGCCGTTGGTCATCATAAGTTTTGTTAAGTTGAATAGTTTTCTTTTCGTTGTGCTACTGCACACTGATGTCAGGGTAGGCAAGAGGGCAGCTCAGCAACCTGCCCAGGAGAGTGATCAAGAGGTCAGTTCATGATCACCTGAGGAAAAGAAGGGAGTAGATATTATCAAGGAACAGTCAAAATAAAAAGAAATAGATGAAATGTAGGAATCATACAGTGGATGTGGAGTGCAGTGTGTACAGAACCAAGGCTTTATGGTTTTTTTCTCTTTAATTTTTGAATTGATTTATTTACTTGTCTGGTTTGGTTCTTTGGCAAACATTTTTCAAAGAACGGCAAAAACTGAGGCTTTAACAATAAACCCCTTCAACGCAGCATTTTGTCACTTCCAAATGTCCCTTCTCCACATCAGAAACACCCGTGTCCAAGAAGCCTTATTTCTACTGTCATTTGTTTTCCTTTCATTGTCTGCTGCTTTGTGTATCCCTTTTAGGTCTGACATTCATGCAGATCGGCATCAAACCCCTCCTTTCAGATACTAAAATTAAAGACCAAAGTTTATAAGACCTCCTCATTGTTTGTATCTTAGGCTGTATCTCTCATTACAGAGTAAGTGCTGTAGAGATCCCCACTGACAGTAGACATTAGATTGAGTTTCAGCTGATTGCATTATACTAATTTCTAACAATGTTGTTGTATTCTGATTCTTCCTATCTAATCAGGGAAGGAGGTTTTCAGTGAAAGTAACTGCTGACAAGGCTCAGGTCTATGCATAGAATTTACCAAAAACTATGAAGTAGAGGGGATTGGAAAATTTTGACAGGCGTTTTCTTTTGGGAAATGCAAATGTTGTCAAGGCTGGAACATTTGATGAAAATATTTCCTCTCGGAAATATCCACTTCAAAATGAAAAAAAAAAAAAAGAAATATAGCTACAAAGACATCAAACCTGTTCAGCTCTTTTAATTCAGCAATTCAGAGGATTGATGGGTTTTTTGCTTTGGAAGTGCTTCAAAGTTAACTTTTTCCAACATCTCTTGAAATGAGGCTACAATTCAATAAGGTTCAAACAATATGTTTCTGCCATGTAAATATAGTAAATTTTGGATTTATTATAGAAGCAGAGACAGATGACATGTGATAGAACTGTCCCCTTTGATTCAGGCATTAATATATTGGAAGGGACTGACTTCTTAATTATGAGCTCCACTGTCAGAACCAAGGATGTAGATGATTTAAACATGCTGCTCTAGCAAATGCCCCAAGTCAAAAATTACATGATTACAAGATTTTGGTCATTGGATGCAGTTTGCCATCATTCCCACCGCGCAGCTCTTTGATATCCCCCCCTCAGAGAAAAAGCCTTTTTGGTCAAACTATGCACTTTCACATCCAGAAAAACAGTTTTGGCCACAGCACTGCTGTTAACTCCTAATTTAGGATGTTGCTAAAGCTGACAAAATCCTGGCAGTCCCCAAACTTTCCTGGAAGAGTGGTGCTTCAGCTGCAATTAAGAGTTTGAGTGTTCTTCCTTATTGTTTCCAGGCTCTTTGTAAGACATTTCTCCTTAAGTGCAGTAGTTCTTTACTGCAGTAGCTGTGGTTTGTGTCAACCCCGGGTGTTGCAGAGATTCCTCTTGGTGCTCAGCACTGTATCAACACAGCCTGGAAAATAGGACTCTGCTGGAGTCCATGGAAGGTATTTTCTGCTGAGACTGTATCAATACTGAGACAGTGATGGAAAGCACTTTGGATGTAAACAGGCAGGGGTTGAAGAGGAGGAGGATTAAGCAGTTTGCACAGATTCATGTGGCACCTTAGTGACAAAGCCAGGGTTTGTGACCCAGTTCTTTCAGTTCTCAGCCAGAGCCCCTCACTGCCAGGCCCCAGTGCCTTCCAGGATTTCCAAAGCAGGCACAAGTGAGTTGTCTGGACAACTGATGTCACAGTTCTGTTCCATCAGGCTTCACAGCCATCCATTGCAGCAAGGAAGCGGGTCTGGAATTCCACAGAGCTCCTGACTCCACCAGGAAGGACTGGGGAAATGCTGCTGCCTGAAGTGACAGCAGATTGCAGTGCTAAGAGATTTTGCTGATGAGAACATCAAAGGGCCAACTTTTTGCTGTCAGCACAAGTATGTGGAGAAAATGAAAAAACTAATGGAAAATGCACAATGAGCCCATTTGTTTTGTATTATGTAATGTTCCAATATCAGAGAGCCTTTGGGAATCATTTTTATGCAGCTTTTGAGTTCCATTCTGTGCCTTGTTAATTACAGTGAGTCGAGATAGACAGACACAAATCCTTTCACAATTCACAGATTTATCACTGTACATCTGATACCAGCCTTGATACAACTTGCATTTGGAGTATAGTTCTACTGCAGCTGCTGGAATTCTGGGGGGGGGGGGGGGAAGATAGAGTCTGCTCTTGCAACACCCTTAGTTGAACAGCCCCAACTTTCAACAGCCTTTCATTTAAGTGTGGTTCACATCCAGATTTGGGCTGTGGCCTCTTTGTAGTCGCTAGGATGGCATTGGAGTGCAGTGGCTGAGACTCTGAAAGTCTGTTCTCACTTGTGACCTCTCCATTTTTATATGAAATTTCCCATCATGTTATGGAGAATCTTATCACGAAGGTATCTGAATACCTATGTGAATGCAGTTTTTGTTATTTATTCCTCAGCATGACAGTTATTTATATTACAGTGATAAAAGACTAAACTTGATTCCTTGACAGAAGAGGGCATCTTGATTGATGGCTTTTACAGCAGAAGTCAATCAGTCAGTTTGGTTTGGAATTTTTCATTTTTTTCCTTGCAAGAGGGAACAAATCTCTACAAAGAAATTCACTACATGAAAAGGTGATATGGAATGCCAATTTAAAATGGAGTTAATTTTTAATTGAACCAAAATATGCAAATTCTAGCAAAACATAACTTTTTCCTCAGACTTGTTTTGGGACATTTTTGTCTCTGAACGCTTTTGAACTGGAAGAAATTAAAATTGGCAGCTATAATTATCTGGGAGACCAGAAGCATCTTTGAATAAAGATTTGTGTTTTCTTCCTGGGTTTGATATGTTTTTCATGGCTTTCTAAAGTAGCTTTTGATGGCAATATTCTTTTTTTTACTGTTGTAACTCAAACATCATTTACTAAAATTTCTGAATGGCTCCAAAAAGCATTCTTTTCAATGGTGGAAAGGAAGAAAATTAGGCCACACATATTATTAGTCTTTTTTCATGATAGTTGTGGACAGTTAACATTAAAGTTTGGTATAGATGATGCCTGGAAACAGAATTACCACCAGGTGGATGAATGCCAAATTTGCTAAGGCTGCTGTTCAAAACACTGAAAGCAACAAACTCCATTTAGCTACGACTCACTTCATCACAAACATGAATAAATCTGGGGGAAGTTCCAAGTGAAATCGGGTTGAATAAAAAGATGTATCCAACAGAGATGCTGGTACAGGTTAGACTCTGTTTAGAGGAATATGTTACATGAGCAGGAAGCCCAGTAGCTGTGGAAGCTCGAAAGAGTTGAAAGGAAAAGCTAGAGTAGTATTTCAGGAGGACAACAGATATGGGGAAAATAAATACAAATTAGTATAAATAAGATGTGTTGGGTCACTGATAAGGTTAAAAACTCAAGGGAAGACCTCAGCAGGGACTGTGTAGTCTTTGGAATCATTATTCCTGTAGCTGTTGGTAGCTAACAGCAGCATATTCATGTATTGCTGTAGGTAATAGTAGTAGTAAATATCAGATGAATTCTCTACTGCTTGAAATGGAATTAACTAGTGGTTCTACATCTGCTTTTCTGTAAGTCTCTGACACTTTCCCAGAAAACTATCAATTGGATTAATTTCTCAGAGTCTTTAATAGACCTGTCATACTTTAGGTTTATATCCTGACTGATAAAGTTCACTGGTTATCCGAGTAATATTTAGAAAATAACATGGTCTAGTCAGACTTGACTTTTACCAGGTTTTGTGGGGAAAAAATGGAGATGTTTTCCTGTTTGCTGCCTTCTGCCTGCTAAACCACTCTCTAAACTTGATTAGTCTGTATTTTCTGACACTGAACTTAATTCTATGAATTGTAAATGATTGACATATTTCAAGACTGAGCTCCTAATCCTTAACAACCTTTACGCTATTTCTGTTCTTTCCTAAAATACTTAGAAATTTTGGCACAGAAATCTACAGTAAGTTCCAAGAGCCTTCTATATTCTGGTTGAGCAAAAGCTCCTGATTTCCAGTAATTTAAATTAGTTGTTTTTTTTTTTTCCTTAAATGCTTTAGTTTTCATCTAAAAATCTTAAATCTTTGTTTACAAGACAGCTTCTGGGTAAAAATAAATATAATTTTAGATGGCCACGTTTTGATTTCCACAGTCGGAGCCACACAATCTTTTAGGTAGCATCTTAGAATTAGGAAAAAATAGGGACCACACTTTGGGTTTGTTTAGTAAAATGTAAGGGGAAGAAGGAAAAACGGTCACTGCCTTTCTTATGGCTATTGGTCGGGATATGTTCTTCAGGTTACATGCACAGAATGTTGTCAGAGGCAGAAATAAAATCCAGGTATTCTACATTCTGGAGAGCAGTTAATAGCAGAGCCTAATTATAGGAGGTGGACGGATGATGGGGCTCTCTCTCTGCTTCCCAGCCCTTGCTTGAACATAGCACTGAAGCACTCGCCAAGACTTGCAGTATCTAGGTGTTAAAAAGCAGCCACCAAAATACCTTTAGGCCTCTGAGCATCAGATGACTCTTATTAGGATGTCTTTGAAGACGTGACTCGCAGATCCCTTTGCATTTCCAGCACACGCCTTTCAGGTTTTATCTCGACGTGAGCAATTAGCTCTGCCCGCGGCCCCTGGTGTGCCCTGCTCGCTGCCTTCAGCCGCCTGAGCGCTGCTGGAATACACGTTGTAGGTGCACTTGTAGATAAGGCAGATAAGGATCCTCGCCGGCTGTGGAGTGCTGACAAATTGATGATGAACGCGCTGATCCCGGGCGCTGCACCGCGGGTTTGGGCTGAGTCTTGCTGCCACCTTCTGGTGTTCGCTCCTCGGTCCGCTCAGGCTCAGGCTTAGGCTTTAGGGAACGGAGTGTCCATGGACACGTGTCCTCGGGATCTCGTGTTTTCGGCACGAGTTGGAGAGAGGGATACAGTCCTGAGTCACTCTGACTGATTGCCGAAATCACACAGAAATTAACACGACAGTGTCTGGCCTCATGGGCAGCAAAGGGGCCTCTTGGAGCTGCAGCCAAAACCAAATGGACGTGTAATGAAATTATACGAGGTATTACTATGGGCTGGGATTTTCCAGTGCTTTTTTGTATCTTTTGCATATCTTGCATGTAAAGTATATATAGCATAAAACCCTCTTTTTATTTCTGCAGTTTGCCTGGCTGGATTCATAACCACCAGCACAAAACCCCTGCCCTGTGCTTCAACCTATTAAAATTGCCAGGTTGTTCTTTAGTGATTTTTGTGGGTTTATTTATTTTTAAAATATACTTGTTTTTCTAATCTCTCCAGACATGAGTAAAACATGATAGATGAAATCTGGCCCTCACCGAAGTTACCAGCAGTAGCCACTGGCTTGAGTAGGGTGACGTTTGTTGCTTTGCTTGCAGCTTTTGCACGGGCAGAAATCACCTTGTTGTTATCCTTGGGTTTGTTTTTTTTTTTTTTGATGAAACAATGAAATGGGAACTTCACAGGCAACAGATACCCTGTGAGATAATCCATGTCCTTGATACCAAACGGGGAGTGAAAAGCTTGGCTTGCCCAGGTGAGGCTGCAGGTGCTCCAAGCTCTCTGCTGGGAGAAAGCAGAGCATCATACCCAGTTCCTTCCCAGAGAACAGATGGTGCATCACCTTGCCTTGTTTACCTTCTCCATCACTTTCTGAATCACCAGGTTGCAGTTTCTGGACCTGTTTTATTTGTACAGATAATCTTGTACTCCCTCGAAAAGGTAGAACACGTATTTCACAGGGAGGGAAGACAGCAGGAGGGATCAGGGGCTCATGTAACCTGAGAAACTGTGTCTGAAGCCTGCACTAATTTATTCCCAGATAAAATGTTGCCTAGTGTTAGGCCAGACTTTGATGCAGGCTTTGATTTCCTGCTGGTATCAGGGTGAACTTTTTCAGAGGCAAGAAATGGGATCAAAGTTTTCATTATTTTCACTCGTGTCAGGTCAGAGGATCAGAGTGCAGGGATCTCTGAAGGCATCAGTACTTACCAGTAGGTCTTTAAATGTGAACTTTAAACTACTATCTTTGCAGCAAACTTTTTTGGGAAAAAAGAAATGTAGTATAAATTTAAGATGCAAATCTGTCATCCTACCTCCTTCATAGCCTGTAAGTTGCTAAAAATTTTGTCAGTGGTTGGCTCAAGCTTAGGAGCATAAATGTATGTTTTGGTGGACAGGTGCTTTAGTAACTCATTCTGAATTTATCCTTACAAAGTGGAAATGAAATGCTGCAATATTATTGTGATGGATTTTGCTTGGCATTTCTGAGACATTCAACAGTGAAACATCTAACTTGATTTAAGAAGTGTGTTTCCGGTGTGGAAGCAAATGGCTTCATGCACTTCCTTGAGACCTCGCAAGAGCAAGAAAGATGATTGGGAGATCATTCCAAATTTCTTTGGCTCCTGCTTCCCAAAATTAAGCTGCTGATGCTTTGCAGAGGGACGTGGTTTCCTCAGGAGTAGTCAGAAGGTCTCTGTGCTTTTATGCTGTGGAGCACTTGCAGTGTGGTTTGGATTTCTTTGGAATGACCCTGTCTGACTGAAGAAATAAACGTTCTGATGTCATGTCTCATTTTTATTTTGCCATTGTTCTGTGTCACCCGTTATGTGACAAACATGAAAAATAAGATTTATCTTGTTTCTGCATCATGATTCCAGAATTAATCTTTTTTTATATTTCAACTGTGTTTATGTGGCTCTAATGAAACGGGACCTTTTCTTGCATTATCTTGATGATTAATGCTTGTTGTTGAAAAAAACCAGACATAACTTAATGTTAAAAGTGCAAATAATTTCCAGACTGCAATTGCAGTGAATTAGTTTGACCATTAATATCCAAATTGAATTACACTGTATATGAGGTCACTGGTAGTTGCTGCAACTAATACCTGCCCATATGTGTCTACCTGTTGTTTTGCCCTACTCACTGTTGTGTCCAAAGATGTAACTGATGTCAGAAAATGAGGTTTGTTGTGCTTTAGTAACTGTTATTAATTACTGGGAGTTTTGGATGCCCAACTGCTCCATCTCTGTGTGTGCAGCTGCTCAGGAAATACCCTCCCGGGCTGAGAGAAAATGAGCAGTTCAGAGCCAGGGTTTTGCTGTTCCCTTCATGGTAATGAATGCTGGGTTTTCCTTCCTGGAATCCTTTTGGTCATTCCTTTGAATACACCTTAAAATCTTGTTATACAGTGAAAACAAACACAAACAAAACCACAGCAGATCAGTAAATTCCCTTGAATCTCTTTATCTCCAGTTTTAATATTGCTGCTAATTATGAAGCACTTGGGGCAGGGAATTCCATGAATTGGAACTTAACATCTTATTTCAACCACACAGAGATATTCTACTCAAAGTCTTCTGATCACTAAATAAAATTTGTTCATTAAAAGAAATATGCAATTTGTTACTTTTGGTAGTGTTTCTGAAATTCAGGCAATTTCAGAACGGTGGCAATAATGGTATTAGCTTATAAAAATTCTGGCTTGTAGGAGAGTTCAAGGTATTTTCAGAAAGAAAAGGCTCCAACTTACATATAACAATGGCAAATATAGATTTAAACTGTGTGGATTTTATTAGTTTAGTATTTAGTAAGAGCTGCATCACAGAGCTGTGCATCCCACAGGAACAATACACGAATTCGTGTCTCCAGGCCTGGGATTTTCTCTTCTTTAGGATAAGAAGTAATAAGTAGCTTTACCTCCCATATATTTGAGTCTGTATTTTTGAATTATACTGTTTTCACTGACATTTCTTTTAATGAAAACAATTGGGAAAAGCAAGATCTGCTTTACTTAGAACACCTCCAAGTTCTGTAAAGTGGGCAAAGGGTTGTGAGTGACTACAAATAAAGGCCTTGCCAAGAAGATGCATTAATGTGCTTGGAAGAAAGATAACAGCTAGAAAACTGCTGAAATACTTCAATGAGCATATTCAGAAAGGTGGTATTTGCACAAGCAATTCCACTTTCCAAAACACCCACACGGAATTCACGAATCTGTTTTGGGTGCACAAAGTTTGTCTGATCAACTCTTTAGGGAAACTTTCACCAATGGATAGGGAAATAAAAAAGAAGAAGAAATACAGTCCAATTTAAACAAGAAGTGGCTGCTTTAGAGGCATTCTCTTTCTAATTTCCACTGTGAGCTTTTTCTTCTTTACTGTCTTGCTTTGAAAGGGAAGGACTCATGACTTTTATCCTTCCTAAAATATCTCAGAGCAGCAAACCAGCATAAAATATATCTTCCTGTTTATGTGTGCACTGAGTCTTCAAGTCCATTTTACCAGAGCTGCTAAAGCAATTATAAATTATTTAATTATCTGGTACTAATTAGTGCTACTCACAGAGAACCCTGTGAATAGACGTCTGTGGACTGCAATGGTTTATTTACAGATAGTGTGATGTATTTTTTTGGGGATGTTTCCCAGTTTTGTTGGCCTCTTGCAGTATAACTGAAACATCAATGAAATAAAGTGAAAGATCGCTTGCAGTGTCTAGAAGGCAGTTGTCTAAGATCCATGTTTCTTTGAGAACTACATATAACTTAACTTTGAGATACAGGTTACTAGACTGCAGATTTCATCAAGAATCAGGAGGCATTATTATTTCATGCCTAATGTCCCTGCCAGGAATCTATTTACAGTTCCGGTTTTCTTTTTTTGAATGGCAATGACTGTCAAGAGAAAACAATTACTTCATTGTTATATGGAGGCATCCTTCACTCAGATTTTAAAGGAAAAATCACCCAGAAATACGTATAAGTAAAAACTCACATCTGGTCCTTTATGTTTATAAACATTACGTTCCTAAAATGTAATTTCTGGACTCCCAAGTGTTTGTGTAAAAGGAAGTGGAAAGGAACATGCCTGGTTTAGAGCATGAAAGTGCCAGTGGACATGAGGGAGCCAAGGACTGCTCAGAAGACGATGATAAAGAGCATCCAAGGTTTGGTGGAAATGAGAGTATCAATGATTTGGCAGGACTTAGGAATGTCAGCACCCCCTGCGTTTGATCTGTGCCTGTTCTCTCAAGAAGTGATGTGAGTCTGAGCCATGAGGGTTATCTTTTAAAATAGATGATCTGTTCAGGGTTAGTAAAATAGAGCTGAGCCTGACTGAGGAGGCAAAATATGGCTCTAATAGAAGCTCACACTGCAATGGGAGACAGGAGATCTGTTTCTTTCTCTGTTGCATGTCTCCCATAACCCCGGGTAAAGCACTTAATGGAATTTATGATGTACTGATCCAGCCAAGAAACAGAATGTTTTACTTCCCCACTTCCCAGAACGTTATAAAGATGAACCCTGATCAGTTAGGGATGGTAGGGTGACTAGGGCAGCATCAGTTCTGGAGATAAAGATGTGTAGGTGAGAATCTGACTCTGCTGCTTCCAAAATACTGGATCCAGAGAGGTGGCAGATTATCTGAAGATGAAAAGGTGAATGAATGCATATTAGGAAATGAGCTATTTTGTGTTCTAAAATACCACTAGTCTTAAGGAAGACATTCATTAAAAGTCCAGATTTCTCAAAACGAGGGCATGTGGTGCATGAATGCCCTGCACAGACAATTCCTAGGGCATAAAGCTGTTCCAGGTTTTCTAAACCAACACTCACAAATTAAGAATCAATTTCCAGGAATGAAAAAAAGAAGTCCTTCAAGACGGATTCTCTGAGTATGGGATGTATTTGCTATTGCAGCACAACATATGGCTGTACCTGGCACCATTTCCTCCAAGACATCCCATATGCTTGCAGTCTGGAAGTTGTTTGCAGAAGGCTTTACTGACTCATCCCAAATATGTAATCAGATGGGAAATAATAATCAAGAAGTAGCCTAAAATTTATTACAGGTTTTCTTTTTATTTCTATGTACTGAATTTCATCAAATCAAAGTACCATTTTTCTAACAGATGAGAAAGGAGGCACACACAGCAAGTTACCTGGGTGTCACAGCCAGGCAGGCCACAAAATGAATTATCTGTCAGATTTTACTTCAGAAATTGGGATGTTTGGTGGAAAAAGCATTAACCAGATGCAGAGATTTTTGCATGTTCAAAGGCATTTCACAGTCATTATTCAGTTTTTTTGAACCTTCCCAATGGATATTTCTCAATATTTTCCATTTCTTAGGAAGAGGGATATAGGAGAAATGAGTTCTTGTTTTAAAAGTCAGTGCTGGAATCAGATGAGTTTAGTGAAGCCCACGGTGGATCTAAGCTAACCTGAGGTATTTCAAATGGCCCTGCAAAAGTGGCCATAATTGATGGCCAGCAGGGTAAACATTCACTGGGCAGCAGGGGCATGTGTTTTGGGATAAATATGTGACCAAAGTTCAGGAATTAAAACAATATATTACAGACTGAATTATGTGTTTTGGTTAAGGATGAAAAAATGATTCATGAAGAGAAAAGGCTATAGTCAGCCCCAACACCTGCTGAAATGGGAAAATAAAGAATGATGTTGTTTCCTTTAACCCAAATTCTATTGAACCATTTTGGTTAAACTGTAAACAAGGGAGAGCATAAGCAAATAAAGTAAACTTACCTTTCAGCCTACTTGAAATGCCATGGGAAACCCCAATATCCAAAAGGAGCTGGTGGCAGCAGTGGAGGACACATATTCCTGAAGTTTCTAAAGCTGACCTGTGGACACACAGAATATCCAATGGCTCTCTGTGTCTTAGAGGACATGTGCTTTGGGCCCAAATGGAATGACTGTTTCCTTACCAGACCTTAAACTAACTAAATACATAATTTTGTAGTATTTTCCGTCTGTTCTGTCATCTTTGGACACCTGGACACTTCCAGACTCAATTTGCTGTTTAAACAGCCAGCCTCACTTTCTCTCATCTTGTTCTTTAACTGAATGGACTTCTCTCTCTCCTGCTCGAGTGCCCATCCCGTTTCAGTTATCAAGTCCTCTGAAAAGCTGTGGCAAGTGTTAGGTGCCTATCTCAACACATGGTTTATACACAGAGAAACTCGTGTTCTTTACCATAGCCTTGTTCTTTTGTGGGGCTTCTGCCTCCTGTTTTTCTTGTAGAACTGCAGTAACTTGATGATGGTTCTGGCTCTAAAGTGAATAGAAAGGAATCATCAGGTCCTGGGTAAGGAAGTGTGAAGTGCTCATGAGGGCACTTTTCAGTTGGAAAAGCAAATTATGTGGTTGAGAACAGGTTATTAGAAATGTGCAGATATGTGACTGGGGATAATGTGGATGTGTCTGAGTAAAAAATCTTCCCTTTTGAATGATAACTTCCTTTCTGGAATACAGCAGATAGGAGCAGCTGTTCCTCGTGGTGTTCTTGCACTGAAGTTCTTTCAAAGACCAAGAAAATGATGTGTCTGCATGACATGATTAGAATTGTGCTCACAAGACATGGCATTCGACCTTACAAAAAAGAAAATCAATGCAAAACAAAACCTGATTAGATTTTTTTTGCCCACATTGCACTTTTTAAACTAAAATGGATGTGCCAGGTGAAGCACAGTGTGTAAGCTACAGGCTTATGGTTTGACTCTGGGAGAATGAAAAAACAAAGAATTTGCAATTCATGTTATCTTGCAAAGTCACATTTTACCACCCCTCATGTAAATAGATTGCATTTATTTTGTTATTGCTTGGAAAAGAGTTTTGGCAAGCTAAATGTCTAGAAGAAAGGTTTAGATCCAGATTTTTAAAAGTTCATGGACGAGGCAGTCGTTGTTTGTTCTGTTCCAAGGAAGAGCAGAGTTCACCCTTTCCTGTTTACATACATAGGTGGTGCTCTGCTTTTTGGAAGCAGAAGGTGAATGACTTGTTACTGAGCAACATTTAGTTTGCTTGTTTTCCCATCCAAAACAGTAAATAATTTATTTGCAAACATTCATTCAGCTTGTTTTAAAGAACACGGTTTGTTCCAAAAAGTGTGCACACATGAAAAATTCAGAACTTCTCAGAAAATTCATCTCTGGTATCTCAGACCTGATTAATGTTCCTAAATACGTAATTTTTTTTGCTAATTGAGTCTGTAAGTAACTAAGTATTTGCCTCTGGGGAATGCTCAGAGCCACTTTGTCTTTAAGTAGCTGCTTCTGCTAATTTTGCTGAGATCCTAAACTAGATCCATGAGCTGTTCTTGTGGCACATCCCTACCCTACAGGTATCACCCTGAGTGTGTAAGGTGTGCCCAGTGAACCAGCAGAAAAGGGACAGTGAAGGAATGGCACTGAAGTTGTAATTGCATGAGCTGAAAAGTGAAGGAATACTGGAGCTGACTAGTTCAGCCAGTCACTGTCTACAGCCAGGACTGTTTCCTGCACCATGATGTATGATTTCATGTTTGATAAATGTGCAGCCTTCCTGAATTCAGGGAACAGTTGTAAGTAGGGTAACAGTTATAGCCAGGTGCATTTAACTCTTCTCAACAGCTCCACGTGCCTGTGAAGGTGTGTAAGAGTGAAATAAATAGGAAAGCAAAGTACAGAGACCTGGTGGGAGCAATGAAGCTTCACAAAGTTTTCCTTCCAGCCTTTCAGTCTGCTAGTGGGGAATGATGATGCGGCTTCACTCCTCCATCCAGGAATGAGCAAGAAATTGTGTAAAGCCACCCATTCCCTGACTGTAACTGATATTGTGTAACCATGTACTGTAGAATGAGACTTATCATTCCAGGAGTACTAATCGTTGTCAATCAGTAATACTAATCAGTAATGACTTTCCATAAATCTCACCAAGAGCAGTTGTGCCACTCCAGCTTGGGACCTGCTCTAAAAAATTGCGTGGGCTATCTAATCTCTGTGCTAGACAGAGCTGAAAATGCTGGCTCAAATTAGTTTGTGATAGAAGCAGATATCTCCATTTTGACATGCCTGAGCTTGAAAAGATCTCCTTTTGCAGAAAATTGGGGAAAAGCTTAGTACGTCTTAATCCCAAATTTGAGATTTCATTTAAAAGTTTATAAGGACAATTTCTATATTTATATTTAATTTTATCTAAAGCTGCAGGAACTCCATCACCAGGGAGCTGAGCTTTACCCTTCTCACCCCCTATTCTTCTGCTAAGGAGCATCTCAAACTTGACCAAAAATAGGAAGTCCGGGCTTGGCAAATCCCATTACTCTGCTGTGCTGGTTTTTGTGTGGGATGAGGACCCTGAATGGACAGGACCCCGTAGAGATATCTGCTCTGTATTGGTCTGTGCCACTCTGGCTCTTCCAGCAGTATATGCTCATATGCTTTGTCCATACAATTTTTAAGTGATTGAAGTGACAAGACTTGCACATTTTCCTGTGAGAAACTCTTTTATGCAGCTTTTCCTGATATTGTGCTTACATTTTTTTCTTTTACCTGCAGTCATGCCATTGCTGGGGTGTACAAACCTTGAGACTCCTGGCACTTTGTCTTCATTTTCTCATTCTTTGTTGCCTTTATTAATCCTCTGTATATTTCATTAGCTCCCATGTGCTATTTGGTTTTTGTGAATCTTGTTTGAATCCTTCCAAACCAGCTGATATCTTTCTAGAGCTGTGATGTTGAGAGCAGTGTGTGGGGAGAAAATCTACCTAGCAGTGGCAGTGATATGAATTAATGACCCTGTGCATATCCCTCAGCATTTAAAACTCATATGACACCCTTGCTGTATTTTTAATTCTTCAGAGTGCTTTTAGAACACCTCCCTTCAAACACAGGCATGGTTGGGTTCCCAGATAATGCCTGACTATATGGCTTCTCAAGGATGCTCCTGGAATTAAATTATCTCCAGCTAGTGTAGGATGACTATGGCTGTGCTCATAACATCCATTTTATGGTTCCTATATAAAATCTCTTGCTGCTCCTTGCCTTCCCTCCGTAAGCACCAAACTCCTGGGTGCTTCCTAATGCAGCACTGGTGCCTGATTTATCCTTTCTTGAACCGGTTCCTTTCTTTTCCCTGAGCTGCTTCAAGGAGGTATTTATTCCCTACAAACACATCTTTTGGATTTTGGTTTCACTGGGACAGTTTGTTTGTTACTCATTTATGTTAATTTTGTTTTGGAACACCCTCAGTTACATCGAGGCCATCTCCGAAAATTCGTTTGTATTTTTAGCGTAGGATTTTTAAATCCCTTCCTCTTGAGAGAAGTTTTAATCTGCATTGCTTTAACTAGAGCAGTGAGGAAAATTTAGAAGTCACTTTGTTATCCAGTAGGACTTTTTTTTTTTAAGGCATCATCCACATGCCTGATCATTAAATCCTCTCCTTGCCCTGTGATTTCCCCACAAGCTTTTCCTCGAGGCCCACAGTTAAGCAGTCGGGTAATTTGTCTCACCACAGACCCTTGGCAAAACTAACATGTCACCTTCGTAATAGCTAACCACATTTTGGAGATTTAGTTAAAATAAATTGTGTTATACCAGCTAAATACTCTGGTTGTTCCACCCAGCTGATTAAAACAGTTAATGTAGCAAAGGGGAAATAAGACATTATCCCTTGCCTGCTCCTCCTTAAATTTTCTACCAAAATAAGCTCTAGCTAATGTCACCTGTATATACAGCACATCTGTTTTATTTCTTTTTTTCTAAATCAGGGCTGTTTACTAGCCTTAAATGTCAGTGGCTTCTAGTCTCAGAAAAATAATGTCTCCCTATAAACTCGAGTAATGGACATTTTCTCTTTGCTGCCATTATGATAGCAAGAATGATTGATGTCACACCAAGAAAGAAACCCTAAACATGAGCAATTAACAATGGGTTTCAGGACCCTGCTCTGTGTGGAGTGTTAAAAGTATAAATGAGCAATTGCAAAAGGGAAAGCTAATTTAATCTACCCAGTGGATTAGTGCCTCAGGCCCACGGTGCATTTCCAGAGCAATGCAATCATTGGTTTTATGACCCTACACTTCATAACAAGATTAGAAGAAAACCTCTTTGTTACTGTCCCGAAATTGAGGAAGGCTGGCAAGATGGGTGTGCAGTTAACCTCATGTATTTAAGAACCTGGCCTATGGAAAAGCATTGCGTTTTTTGGCAGAGATCTGAGTTTGATTTAATGTGGTTTGTTTATTGGAAGCCATGGTTACGAGAAAGCATTATTGTTAACATATGTAGTGATACAACAGTGATGTTGCTGTAGATTTTGTCTTCTGAACCTGTAATAGGGGAAACCTGCAGATAAAGATAAAATCTTTGATTGGGTGAGAGACAAGCTTTGGTATTTGGGGGTCTCCGTCTGGTTTCACAGTGGGCACCTAACAAAGCAAACTAGAAGTAGATGGTGTATTTTAAATTATTCATGCTAAACAGCCCACCTGAAAGACAAGGGTCTCTGGACTCCATGGATCTCAGGTAGAAAATATAGCTGTGAGTTCAGGAGGGGGGAGCTGAGCTATGGTGCAGTCATTTAACACACAAGTGCACAGTTACCAAGGGCCAGCAATTGGGAAAACAGATTGTGTGTTTTGTCAGGGGTAAGATGTGAAAATGGCTGATGGTCAACCATTATATAACATAACAATGCCTTTTAAAGCTATGCAGTATTTTCTTTTTATAGTTTTCTCCCTCCTGGCAGGTGAAAGGGAATTACCTAAATTTATTTCATGTCTCCTAGCAGCTTCCTTATCTGTCCCACGGACTCGCTTTTGAATTCCGCTAAATCTCTTAAACTCTGAAATCTTTTACTTCTGATGAAATCTGTTTTGCTGGCTGTTTAGGGAAATGGCTTTAGCTACTGTTGTCCCATAACTCCTGGCTTCAAATGCTGTCTGCTTTCCTGCTTCTCAAGGGCTGTACCTGTCCTGTAGCTGACAGCAAAGAGCTAATTCCCAGAGGGGGAAAGGAAATAGTGAAGACTCCAGAAAGCCAGGAAGCACAAAACGCCTGCCTTATACCTGGAGGAGATGACCCCTAGCCTCCCCCCTCATCCCCCACANNNNGGGGGTGGGTGTCCCTCCTATAGTTTTTGGGGTGTTTTTTTTTCCCCTCTGCTACATGAGGTTCAGAAGTGGCAAATGCTGTCAGGCAGGAAAGGACTGAACTCTTCTGCCTCCTCAAAAACCTGAAAACATTGCTACCTATGCACAAGCACAAGTTATCCCAAATTCAAGATGAAGGTGTTCTGCTGCATAGTTGAGATTTGTGCAGAAAGAAACAAGGAAATCATAGATGTTGAGGAGCAAGAAGGAAAAATCAGACATCAGCCCTGTCATTTTTTGCAGGAGAGAGAAATAACATTTGGGGACTAAATCCCATCTATGCAGGATTTGTGACTGTAATTCAATTAGTGTTTCTGCTGATTGTTTCTCTGCTCAGTGTAACAGAACTTTCCTTTAACGTGTGTGTGTGTGTGTGTGTGTTGTGCCATGTGGTTGGTGCAGCTCAATCAGAATTTATTCATGCTGCTTGCAAGAAATACACTCCTCTCTCTCTTTGTGAGAAAGCATGGAGGAACAATCATATCTCGAAAAAGTCGGGAGCTGGGATGTGTAGAGATTGGTGTGTGCTGTGAAGTGGAGCGTCCTGAAATCTGCAAATAATGTTATGACTAAGAAGTGGAGGAGAAGGCTCAGGTTTAAAAATGGAAACAACCATGTTCATACATCATAGTGCCCATAACAAACATTTTTGTTATCCCCCTGGAAAACCAGGATATTCAGCTCCATGAGAAATATGCCTTGATAAAAACTGAAACACAAATGTGTCTTATTACACATTTTACTGGGTGTAATTTTTACTCTAATTCTGAAGCCATGGGATTACTGGATAGAACAGTGTGTTAAAGCATCTTGACTACTGTGCCAGTACACCAGTGAAAACTGGTAGAAATTCTGTCAGTTCTTAATAACCAATTTGAAGTTTGAAGTATTCAACTTGCATGTGCTGGGGTTAAGCTAATGTGAAATGACTTAGTGGTGTTCTTTTAAGGGTTCATACATAAATAATTGGTATTTACTTAGGAATAAGCATCCTTTGAAATTAAAAAAAATAGAGAGTTCTTAGTTGAACTAGAATAGACAGTTTTGAAAGAATTTACTATCAAAGACAGCACAAAATAGTCTCTCCACTATCCTCACTTCTCTTAAGATCTACTGATCGTAGCAGGGAGGGGAATTTTACCCAATAAATTAAAAAGAAAATTAACGGTTTAGAAACAAGAAGCTCCAGATAAAGATATTGCAATAATGGTTTTCAAAAGCAGGCAGAGGTTTTTTGTCAAAAAAAGTGAAAGAGAGAGAGAGAAGGGTGCTGGTGGTTAAGGCTCTTGCCAGGATGCCCTGCTTTCATCCAGGAGGGAGAAGCAACTGAAATAGTTCTCCCTTATCTCAAAGGATTACTTAAATTCTCAGACTGTCAGTGCTGTGATGCCATCTCTTGCTTTCACTGTGTCATTTTTCACAGAAAGGCCTCCCTGGACATACCAAGGAAAGGTTTTCCTATGTTTTTTTTTTAGATTGAGACTGGCATATTCCTGTGGAGATGAGCTGTTTTCAGTGAAGCACGGCCTCGTTCATCAGCTGTTAGTCCAGGCAAATTGTGCATGTGTTGCCAGATAACAGGGTACTCTCCAAATCTGAAGCTGTGCATTTTACAATTTCCTTTTTATTTTGAGTGCTCAGAGAGACTCGGAGAAGTTCAAGAGGGAATTGGATTGCTCTTCCAGCTGTGCTGAACTTTTCAGCATTTGTACATCAGTCAGTAGCAGTTGTTCCCTTCAAGTCCCTCTGTGTACATCAAGTTTATAAGCTTAAGATGTTCAGGCAGCTCTTCCTCCCAGGAACTAATGAAGGATGTGAGTAGTAGAAGATTTATTTTGTTGATGCTGCATTTACTTAGGTCTTATTTCACTTCTGGAGGCATCCTCACCATGGTGAATAAACACAAGGAAGGCACTGCCAGTTGTCCGTTGTGTTTTAACCAGAGTAACTAAACGAGTTCCCTCTTTAAATTATTCATTTTTGGTGCATTGCACTGACAATGCTGCAGTACATTTACAGTGTATTAGTTCCAACTAAGGGGGTGGATTCTAAGGGAACAGAGACCAGTAACACAGCAGGTGTCACAGGTGGCAGTAGCAGTAGCCACCCTGAGCTGGGTTCCGTGTCTGGATTTCAGATGGGATGTTCCTGACAGGTGGAAGGATGCAATAAAATGCTTATAGAAGGCATTGGGTGGGTTTTATTACATGAAGGAGCTTCATATTCTGTTTTCCTAGTGAACCATGTCAGTGAATTTGAACTTCACCATTGTATCTTTCATTACAAGTAAGTTCTAGATTTGACTTTTAACAGCAGGATTTCTATCTTTCTTTTTAACTTCTTACTTTGCACCCTTTCTCTTTTAAATTATAGAGTTTTAAGTTACTTTTCAAAAGGAATAGTGAAATAGTTTTCCCCCATTGCTCATGTCTCCCATTCCCTCAACAGCCTTACAGGGTAGGCTCTATTTTGTCTCTAGGCAGTCATGCTGTACTTCCTTGTCTATCCTCCTCCACATCATGCAGGTTCTGAATCCTTGCTTTGGAATCTGAGTGTATTTCTGTGCTGCATCAGAGACAGGCCCAGATTTTTAAGGCAGGTGGGTGAAAAGCTGGCTGAAGTAGCCATTAGAACATCCTGGGTTTAGGCTCTAACAAGTTCATCTTTGGCTGGCAGCAAAAGATTAAAGTGCTGACCCTGGAAGGATAGGGGCCTGGCTTTCAGATTCACACAGTTCTTTAATAAAATGCATAACAGTGTCTGAATCTCAGGCTGTATTCCTTTAGTTCTCTGGCTTTTTCTCCCTGCCAAGTTTTGTCAAAAAATAAACCCAGTCCTTTTGCTAATAATAAATCCCAGTAAAGTTTACAATTTGACTTCATATAGAGCTCACACTCATCTGTTCTTTCTAGGTTGGGAAAAGCTTCTCTCGCCCACCTCCCCACACCTCCCCAAAACCTGGTTTCAGCCCACTTGATGCTCTATCCATAAATAAATTACTTTTGTTTTGTCAATGTTAATGAGCTATTAATATTCTGCATCTAAGAATAAAGCAGAAACAAAAAGAGCGTTGATACAATAATTTTAGTCCTTAAATCTGAATAAACTAAAGAAGGAATTATTTTTATTCAGTCTTCCCCCTTGCTTCCTTGGGAGTAAACACATCGTTTTGTAAACATGTGTTAATTTGCCTGTGAAAATCCGGATGTGTGAATGGTGTCAGGACGGGTGTGACTCATACGGGAAAACTTGATCTGTGAGCTCAGCGTTGCTCACCATTTACTTCTGGGACTCAATATAAAAACTCTCTGAACGTAAAGAATGGCCAGCCACTGCATCATTAATGAAAATTAAAATGTGAAAGGATGGAGCTGAGTCACTTAACAAGTAAATAGATGGTAAATTAACTGTGTAATCTACTTTGGCTCAAATGTATGGCCTCAGAAAAGATGTACCCCCCCCCTCAGCCGCACAGGTTGTGTGGTTCCAGCAGTGGCAGGTCATTCCCTAGTCAGAGACTGGGGATGAGGGAAAGGAGTAGGACTGGAATGTAATCTAATCTAAGAGAGAAGACGGATCTGACAATACTTGAGATCCCTGATTAATGATTTCCCTGGTATTTAGCTATCTTATTGCCATGTCAATGCTCCCCTAATCAGAAAATCAAAGTACCAAGTGATGAACACAGATGATGCCTTGAGCACTGCTCTTGGTAACCTTGGAAGTACAAGGCCTGAGTTCTTTCCCAGGCTCTGGTAGTTTAAAAAGTATGGGCTTCCAAAGACAGTGTGCCCAGAAAACCATAACTCTTTGGAAATGTGAGCTAGGTTTGTCAGAGTTTTCTGACACAACACCTTATACAAAATTGGTAACACTCGTAACTGTTACAAAATATTCCAACAGTCATCAGAGTTGTGTTACCCGTACAAGTGGCAAGAGATTGGGAAGACCAGAGTCCAAAATACAGTGCTGGAAGCTTCCTGCTAGGCTAAGTTCAAACATAATCTTCTTTTTCTTAATCTCCCACTGAAGTGCTGGGAACAGAATTGGCTATCCAGAGAGCATTCACATTCCGAAAACTAATATGAACGTATGTCCTGCTGTCAAATTGAGATCCTTCCCAAATGCCTGGGGATTGATTGTCCACTGGACCAGCCTGGAATAAAAATGTTGGTTTAAATGGAAATGCATTCATAAAAGTAATGTGACAGAGTAGGGGGCTAATAGCAAACTGCTGGTTTTTACCCTCACATCGGGCATATGTCCAACATCATCTTCTGCAATCAGCTCTGTTGGAAGGACAGCTAATAATTACAGCAGCTCTCACAGGAAAAATTCCACGTTAGTGCCACCTTTTTGGCAGCCCCCCCCGCCCCCAAAAATTTAAAACTAAAATTCTCATTCTTGAAATCCTTCTTAAAAGGATATGCAGCTTTTAAAATTGAAGCCTCACAGAATAATCCTGATTTATTACGAAATATAAACTTGAAAAAGAAAATAACTGCACATCTTTTGGATGAGAAATGTATAGCCAGGACTAGGGTGAGTTATCTGGTTTTCATGGCTTTATTTTCTCTTGATGTTTATCAAAAATTGAAACCCTCTGAGTGTTTTTCACTGAGTCATATTGGAAGGACATGGCTTTCTTAGGAGATACATATTTTGCATTATAACCAGCAAATCCACCCTCGCAGGAAACAAATCTCATCTGTGTTTGGTTGTATCAAGTAAAGCAGCACAAATTCCTGCTAAGAAACAGCCTAATCTGACTGGAGCATATGTATTGAAACTATTTTTCAAAAGAGCATTGATAATTGTGAATTCTTTTATTTTGGTTCTGAAGAAGAAACAGGCTGTTTCTTTTCTTCATACACTTTGCTTTTCTGCAGGCTCTCTCCTCTCCCCCCGGGCACAAAGATTAATATGAACCCATGTCTTGGGAGAGCTTAGGTTGTTCTGGTTTTACTTAGTTTCTTGGCAACTGCCCTCTCTCCTTGCCTTTGTACATCTTATCAAAATAAATAATGTTTTATGGTGGGGAGAGTTCATGAGAAAAGCTTGTTGAGTCAAAGTGTAATCAGACTTGTTCTGAAAGGGGGGAAAAAATTGTGGACCAGCATCAGAAGTGTGATAGAAGAGATATGACATTTTTCAAGCATCTGGCCAATTGTTTTTGTTTGGCTTAATTAAGGGATTTATTGTAAGAGACCGAGCCTCAAACTCACTTAATTTTTTTCATTATATTTGCAAAGATCTGCTTGGAACTGATAAAACACATTCTGCTGTGTGCTAATTTTCTTTGTAGGTCTATATTAAACAAATCTACTTAATTTTTGTGCATTTAAGACATCTTCCAAGAGGGTTTGGGTACTGAAGGTTAGCAGTGCCAATACATCACTAAGTTAACTGAGTGGACAAGCTCCATGGGCTCTTAATAAATAGGCCTTGCAGGAATGGGAAATTAAAAACTAGTATCAGAAGAGTAATGTGGTATTTTTATAGCATTTTGTTTTCTTAAGCTTAGAAATTGTTGTGCTGTGCTGTGAGCTGTTCAATTGCTTCTTGGGGAAGAAAGTCACTCCATTAGTTCTCTGAGCAGTCCCTGTGTCCTCTGTAAGAGCATTTTTCACTGCAGGACAGTGCCTGTGACACAGGGGGCAGGGACAGGGTCTGTCTTGGTGTGACAGAATACTTAATAATAGAAAAGCTGGACTCTGGGAAGGCCTGACCTCTGGCCTGAGGATGAAAGCTCCAGCTGAGCAAATGGAAAATGTGGCACTAGCACCACAAGAGGTAATGGCTGGCAGAGACATATAAATATATATAGATGTATATACACGTACATGCCAATAGTTTTGTGAAGACAGAGGCTTTCAGAGAAACATGGTGGTGTTACACTGGCTGGCAATAACTGCAAATCTGTCACCACGTATGGGCTGGCATGCCTTGCCTTTTTGGGCTTATGGTACAAAGAGTCAGTGCTGCTGAGACATATTTATGCCAGGAAGTAGAAGAAATTAATTTCCAGCCCTGATGGGTGGGAAGCATCCAGGTTTATTTCATTTATGGAAAAAAACCCCCAAACACTGCAGCTCTAAACATTGCAGTGTCCTTTTTGACAAAGCTACCTGCAGAAATTCAAGCTTCTGGAACAATTTCATGTAAAATTATGTGAATAGGTTTTAAAAGGTCAACCACAAATTGTAATTTCACTAGATAAGACTAATGGTGTAGGGGAGAAACATTTTACCACACAAAGTTGTCCATGAGAATAGTGCTCTATTTCAACTCTGTAATAATAAACTGGATGGTAGAAAATAAATCCCAGGAATCAGGGACCAGTTTTGCCTCACTCTTTGGAGTGGTAGTTCATCAGATTCTGCAAACAAGCCCACCAGTGTGTGAGATGGGACACAGTCCTGGCAACTGAAGCAGTCCTGAATCTGAGTCTTTTTGGAAGGCATATTGCCAACTATTGGTTTTCTATTAGTTTAACTAACAGCAAATCGAAAAGAAGTGGGGCATTGTGGAAATGCTGAGGAGATTTGATGAGGAATTCTTTTTATTTTTTAATTTTGTCTGTACAAGGCATATTTGGTATTGGAGAAATGTTTACTGGTAGAACTTCTTCTTAGAAGCATATTCCAATGGAAGTATATTCATTTCTCCCTTTCCTTTTCTGTGGATTGATACTAGGCTGCTGTCTGCCATTGCTACTGAGGTGTGCAAACAAAACACCATTTCCCCAAAAACATGTAAGAAACCTTACACCTTAAGTGACATTTTTCTCTACTCTCAGTATGATTTCAGGCGCACCATGTGCCTGAAGCTTCGGTAATTAACTTTGGGTTGTCTGGGTTATGGCTCCCTCTTTAAAACCTAAAAATACCTTGCAATTTGCTAGAGAGAAAAAAAAGAGTTCCCATCACATCAGTGTTATCAGTAGAGGCAAAGTAGTTGCAAGCTGCAGCATCATAAAGCTTGTCCATTTTTAATCAGATCCCCTGGAGCGTTGAAAGTACTCTCTGAGTCTGGACTAATGAGGAGCAAAAGTGAATATGTCATCTGAGCATTCAGGTGAGGAGGAATAAAGTTTCTGCTGACCCCAAGAGCACTGCGTTGTCACTGCCACAGGAAGGGAAGATGCAGTTGGCTCCTCAGAGCAGGGCATAAAACCCTAAGTGGCGTTTAAAGAAATAACAACAAAGCCTCAACCTGCGCGTCTCTTGTTTTACATCCAGTGATTGAATACAAAATGCTCCTTTATGAACAAACAGGCATCCAGGAAACAGAAGATTTCATGGGTATTTTATTTGCAGACCCCCTTTTGTGCTTCTCTATCTTACAATTATACTGCTGACTGTTTGTATCTGTCAGCAAGATGGCAAAGCAGCACAGGTGTCAGCAGCCTGTGCCATCTGCCGTATTAGACTGTGCACAGTGCCATCATCTTAATATTCCAGATACCTTAATGAGTTTCTCAGACTAATTAAATGTGCAACTTGCAGAGATCATTGGATGCCAGATTGTGGTGGCTGGGAAAAAGCTCCTCATTGTTCACAAACAGCTTTATGATGGTAGAGGCATATTTCAGGTTTTAGTACTTAAGTATGAAAACAAGGAAGTATTTGATTTTGGATTAACCAAATTAAAAAGCACACATAAATAGACACAGTAATACTTTTCAGATTATGACAACAGATTAGGAAGAGGCTGGTGGCTGAAAGAGGCAGCACAAGAGAAATGGTGCTTGTGCCATGCTGGTAAAGTCTCAGCTCTGGTGCTTTGGAGAAATGGCATGGGGGAGGATTCCAAAGGGATGAGCTGGGGAAAGCAGATAGCTGGCACCTATACTCCAGTGCAGAGGAACAGCCACTTCCCAAGAAATACAGCCAAACAGAAAAAAACAATTAAAAAGCTTTGTTTCAAGTTAAATCCTCCACTCAGCAGAATTCCAAAATCTGCATCTCTCACACTTGAAGCTGTAAGTGAGACTCTGTGTCAAACCCTCTGTACAGACTGTGGTGCCACCAGAGAGCAATTTTGTGGTAAATCTTTCTGCTTGCACCTAAATTAGTGCTGCAGGATTCAGCAGAAGCAACAGTAAAAGGAGATAGTGTAAGGCTTGGAGAGGATAAGAAAAAATGTAGTTATAAATTATTTAAGGAAAATACGTTCCAGGAAATATATTTGCCTGAGCTTGGCTTCATATACCTTCACAGTTTACCAGATTATGCTTAGAAGCAAAACTTGCAATGGCTGCATGAAGGGTATCTAGGAAGTGGCAAGCTTTAAGAGCTCTTACTTGATGTGACTTTTGCAAAGAATAAGAAAAGTGGGCAAGTGTGTAACTGTGATTGTCAAACCATGAACATTTCCTTCCTCGAAATTTTGGCCTGTATTGTGGCTTGTATTCCTCATTTGGCTTCATCAGCCATATGCGAGTAAAGGGAAAGGGAAATAAGGTAAAAGTTGTCTTTTGACAATAAATTCTGTAATGAAATCCAACTGTCACGTTATGAACTGCAGCAAATTGGAGGAAAACTGATCAGATTTTATGGTCTGGCTCACGGGTTCAATACTCCAGCATTTCCACAAGAAATGAGAATCCTGGCTGTAGGATTCAATGCGCTTGAAGGCAATTGATCGGGACAAATGTCAACATATAATGGATTTCAACTTAGTTTTGTCCTCAGTACTTGATTCAGAAATTCATCTTGGTGTATGATTTGCATTTTGTGTAAATATTTATTCCTAGATCTACACATCATCTACTGTTTTGTTAGGTGGGCTGAGTTCTTGCAATGATAATTGGAGCAATCAATTTTCCAACAGGAATTTTGGTTTAACTTCTTGAGTAAGACTTTCAGTCACAGAATCACAGGATATCCTGAGTAGGAAGGGACCCACAAGGATCATCAAGTGCAACTCCTGGCTCTGCACAGATTGCTAGGAGAGTGGCACAGCTGGCATTTCCTACTCTGGCTTTTTCCTTTGCTTTTCTATGTCTAAGCCCGAGTTTACCTGAGAAGTTTTGACTTTATTTTGTTTCTTTTTGTCAGATATGTCACTCACTCTGTTTTTGACGCTGATGACATTTGCACTGTACTTGGGGACATACTAATGGCTCAGAACTACTGTGTGCTCCTTTCACTCGCTGGCAAGGGCTTGGCTAATGGCTTGCTATTGATGAAAATGAACTCTCGGGAAAGATCAATTAATTTGTGTCCTCTCTCTGCAGCAAATTGAACTGTTTCGTTTGCAAGAGGGGGAGGAGAGAGAAAAACGTAAACATTTTGCTTGTAAGATCAACCAAGTCCAGAGCATTACACACAGAATTACGTACAGAATTAATAAGGTTGGAAAAGACCATGGAGATCATCAAGTCCAACCTTTACCTAGGTTAACAACCTATCCAACATCAGTCTAACATCTATACCATCATTAGTTCAGCTGTGGGCCTTGTGTGGGTACATGTACCTCCAAGCACTGAACACCTGGGAGCAACTTAGTGATTGCTGGTTCTGGATTCTTTTCTCTTGTGAAAACAGACTCCTCCTCTTCACCGCAGATTCTGGGAGTCAGAAAATCAAACTGTGCAGTAATATTGGGAAGAACCTGTTGAGCAGGAAGGTGAGGAGCACTGTCCTGCTCACTGGCTTTCCTTCACCGAGCAGGCCATACTTTTTAATTTAGCTGCTCTACTGAAATAGAGAAGGGAGATAAGTGAATTATTCCCGCAGCAGCTGGAGTCAATAGAACATAACAGATGACCTCATTACACAGAGAATAATGTTGACCTTTAGGAAATTTCTCGAGTTCATGGAAATAAAGCTTTGACTGGCAGAAATACGTATGGAACACTAGCTGTTGATTTGTGTTGTTATGCACAGTGGCCATCCTTGTAAACCCTGGCAGATCTTAAAACTTAGCTGTCAAAACAGTTGCTGGGCAGGCGGGGGAAAAAACCTCACAGCTCTTAAAAACGAATTTCTAATTCATTTAGAAACTTCCAAATATCTTGGCTTTCCCTTATGAGGAAAGCGCAAACAATAAAACCACCATGTATGGGGAAATCAGCAGGGCAGGTTTTTTTTCTGGAAGCAGATGGCAGATACCAAGAGCCAGTCTTGCTCTCAGGAAAACACACTGGCGAGAATTGCATTTGGGATTACAGAGGAGCTTTTGGCTGATCAGTTTTGTTTGTTTTTAATCAAGTGTCATCACATTAAAAAAAAAAAAAATCACCGTAAGTACACATTGAGGAAAAGTACAGTAAAACATTCTAACCTGAAAATAAACTCAAGTAATTTAACAGTTGATTCTTGTATGTGCAAAGAAAAAAAACATCCCCTTAATATGTGTTTGATGCACGACAGCTAATAGTAAAACCTGGACAGTATCTGAAAGAAAAGGTAAAATGAGTGTTACAAATCCGTCACTCACTGTACATTAAAATGTTAAATCATACTGTAGCACCTGCAAATGTTTCATATGTATGATAAGCATTGTATTTTGCAAGTAGAATGGAGCTTTTACTTTACTCAGGGGGAGACAGTTAAATTTGCAAAGTAAAAGGAATGACCTGTAGCTTATCAGGCAAAAAAAAAAATTCCTGAGAACTATGGAGAGGTCAGTAGGTTTTCAGAGTAAAATGGTGATTAAAAAACAGGAGACATTCAACTGAAAATTTTCCATAGGCTTTTGGAGAATGGAACAGTAACTGCATCACTGCTGAGTCCATTGTTTTTATTGTAAATCTTCTGAGTCAGTCAAATTTTCTTTGTTAGATTTCTGTGGGTGTTTGAATTTTTTTTTAAACCTGATTGGAAACAAAACAGTATTGATTGTATCTGGCTTCCCTGAGTAAGTGCTCCATCATCTGCCAGATCCCAAGTTATCTTAACAGAAGAAGATGTCTTCTTAGACTGTGATCCTCACTGGGTAAAATCCAAATGTTCAAAAATATGGGTGAACTAATAAATTTTTTCCCTTCACGGTATGGCAGAGCTAAATATACACAATTCGGTTTCTGTACAGTTCCTACAGTCATTAGAGTCAGCTTGTGGCTATTTCAAAACCACATTTGTCTTATAAATAAATTACAATGAATCTCTCCTCTCCTCGTTTTTTTTTTTCTTTTTTATTTTCTGGGAATAATGTTCCAAATCAATTTCAGTTCTCTTTGGTTTCCCAACGTGTATTTAAGGGTTAAAATCAAGAACCTTAAACCATGAGGAGACCAACCAACCTGCCCACATCTTACTTTGCTGTCGTGCCAGGATCTGTCAGGGAAACCTGAGGATATCTATGGAACCTTAAAAGAAAACTCACAACAAGATTAGATAATAAATATCAGCATCTCCCCTGCTATAGTTCATTCAGAAGTTAGGCCCAGTGCCAATGCCTTATTTTTCTTTGTCTCAAGTAAATCCTTCTGGGTGTGTAAGAGGGAGCCTACAGCTGCTTCTCAACCCATTTATTGATTTCCAGAGTTGACAGAGATGAAAAATAACGTTTCAGAAACAGAATATTTATAGGCAAGGTGGCTTTAGTAATTAAGATAACATTTTCTGTGTTGATTTATACTGAAATTTCTTGATTAAATTCCATGGAAAGGAGCATTGACTTGTCTTCTTATATTGATAAATCTAATTCTGACATTTTATATCTGAAGTCCCTACAAAACCAGTAAGTTACAGAAGCTTGTAAATGGAAAACAATTGGCTCTCTTGGCCAAAGTGGCTTATCCTGATTATTTCTTGACAGATCTTTATGTTCTTTCATGTTACCACAAGAAATAGAAAACAATTACCTTCTAACTCCTACATCAAGCAGTTGTACAGCCTCATACCATATTCATATTTCTAATATTCTCTGTCTGGTTACTCAATGAGGATATTTATTGCTGTTGTCCATATTGGAAAGAAATGGAGAAAACACCTTTCTCAATACAACAAAACAACTGTCTTGATAAGGCTTGACCCAAATCTCCTACTGAATGAACTTTTAGGGGCATTGTTTGACAAATATGCCCTCAGTTCTCAACAAATTAGAGTAGATATAAAATTAATTATTCTCAAAAGCTAGATCTTTTTTTTTTTTTTTGAGACAGAATATCCAAGCTGCTGTTTTTTCAGTTAAAAGGAGGTCATTTATTTCAGGAATATAAACCAGTCCATACCATTCTTGGTGCTTACCACATGCAGGCCACAGGACTCATTTCACAGCTTGGGGAGGAGAGGAAACAGCAATTTTGTGTAATTACAGTATTTACCTGTTGCTGAAAAGCCTGGGGAATTAGGATGCTATCATTCCTTGTGTACATAAAGCACAGGGAACTTCAGACCTTCTCCAAACATTTGCTCTTTGCTGCGAATTTGCTGAGTTATGTTAATTACAGCAAAGCAAACAGGGAGTGCAGAGCTTTTGACATGATCTGCTTTGTGTAGCTTTTGTTTCAGTGTTCGACTGTAAAAGGTGTGGAGTAGCACTCACTGTCCTGAAACTGCAACTCTGGAGGCCAAGTTGTTTCATCTTCAGCGGGTTATGTGAATTTTCAGTGCCTGAATGAGGCATCATTAAAAGGAAACTTTAATTCTCAGAGCACCAAACTCTTAAACACATATTTATCCGAAAGAAAATTTTATTTTAACCTCTCAATATAGTTGAAACTGGTGGGGGTTTTGTGTGGGTTTTTTTGGTTGTGATTGTCGTTTTTTTGTTGGTTTGGGAGTTTGTTTTGTATTACTGTGCATTCTAGGGGAGCAGAATATGTACAAAAAAATTACCTGCGACAGAAAAAGTAATTAACTCTTTATGTGTGAAAGGATAGTGCTTCTAAGTAGGAAAAGGCTTTGCAGAAAACATGAATGTGTGACTTGGAAAAATAAATGAGTGCTCCATTTTAGAAGGTGCCTATGAACAGAGATTTTAGCACGCAGCAGTGCTCCATTGGATGCTGCCTGCTTTTGCCTGGGCCTTTGCTGTTAGATGCTCTCCTTTATAAACTATTTTTTCTAAAAGACCACCACAGCTGCCTTGTTTTAAAAACCAAGACCTTACTCCTGACAGTTAATCAATAAGCACCAAACGAAAAGTAATAACACACGACTTGAGAAATATTGTTTTGATTCGTAGCCTGGGAGTGGGGTTTTGCCAATATGTCCCGATCCATCAGTCTTCCCCTCAGATTGAACCTGCATCCAGAGCTCCAAACCTGGGAATGTAATGGGTGCAGAACCTTGTGCTGTCTGCAGATGGTGCACAAGGGCAGGAGGGGGGAAGATGACACTTTTCTGGATCTCCTAACAACGTAGAAAGGCAGGAGCAGGGAGAAATCCCAGAGTAAAAGTTGGAAATGTCCAAGCGAAGTGGTAGTTTTGATGATAAGGAAATGGCTGTGAATGTGCTCCAGTTGATTCAACTCAGGGCTAAATCTTCCCATGGAGGGGCAGGAGGATGAACAGACACTCTAAATCCTGCTCAGAGTGATTCTGGTACTTGGGAAGAATGGAAGAATTCGTGTTAGGAGTGGGCCTCTTCATTACAGCGTCATTCGCTTTTCACAATGAATTAGTGGACACAAACACGGTTCGGTGAGGGTCCTCTGTCAAAGGACAAGGAGGAGGAGCAACAAAACTTACAAGCTGACATTTGGAAATGGCAAACTTAGCACGCAAACAAGTCGTGCAGGCACTGTATTGGAGTGTCTTTGAGCACCTCTCCCCGGGTAGATGGAAACTAAATTGCTTTTCATGGCCCTGCCCTTTACCAGCCGTTCCTGTGCTTTCTGGATGCAGTCTCAGTCTTCTAACTAATCTCAGTTGCTAAATTAATTAGGATATAAACACACCTAGAAAGCCTGTAAAACTTCCTTTATGCCTGGAGTATAAACCAGAACATTTGGCAATGTTAATTGAAATGATAAAAAGGTTTGTAAGACATCAAGAACTCTTCAAGTCGGTCCTCCCTACCTTGGTTTAATGACACAGTAAATGCTTGCTTTTCTGGATATGATTATAGTTTTAAACGCTAAACAGTGAGCAAATTCCATTATCTTGTGTCAAGGAACCCTCCAGAGAAGATAAAAAGGCAGTTAATAAACAAGATTACTTTCCAATGGCAATTGCTCCATAATAGAAAATTCACTTTCTAACCTTCTACTTTAGGATGCTAATCAGTTAATCAGCTCAGTCCCATCGGAGTTGCTGGCAGCAGTTTTTCCTCCCCTTGGGACAAAAGTAAAAGCAAGGTTTCTGAGGTAAAGAAGGAAAGGAGGCAAACAGTGAAACTGCCTCGTTTCATTTGGAAGTGAGGGCTTCAGGCAATTACGCACCTGCAGCACGGACCCTGTTAACAAGCAGCAGAAACATATTACAGTACATCTACTGAGCCTGCTTTTTTTTTCTTTTAAAGGAAGTTGAAATACTATATTTGCATGTATATGCCAAAGCAGGGAATAATATCCATGTTGAGTGGTTGGCAGGATTCCCACCCACCTCTGCCTGTGGCTCCGTATTAATCCAAGACACGCTCCGGTGTTGCCTGGCATCAATCACTCATGCATCAATATACATTTAGGGCTGCTGGCAGAATTCTAAGGTCTTACTTTCCCTTCATGCAGGATCTTGTGTTTCACTGCTAATTTAGTAGTTAATAATAAATGAAACACTGCTGTGGTGTTTTCCCCTAATTCCCTATTATGCACAGCCAATATTTTGTCCTCAGAACATTTGCTTTTTATAGTAAGCAGGATGCACCCACCTCAAAATGAGTATTTTAGTATATCTAGAAAGTACTTGTCTTACCTCATGATCCCCAGAAATACATACTTTTGCCCTGTGTTTATCTTCTTTTCTTCTTAGCTGTGTAATGTTCTTAGATGCTTTGAAAGCAGACTTCATCTGACATTCAAGCCTAGCTGTAGCTGGAATTAGCACATCCCAGATTTTTCTTTTACCCCTTTTGCCCAAGATTAAATGTCTTTAGGAAAGGAGATTATTTATGTTAGCCCAGAACAAGTTATTTGGAAAAACTCCACCATGCTTCCGCTGAGCCTGAGAGAGAAGAAGTCTGAGAGAAGAGTGATTAGTGGAATTTCATTCAGTATTAGGAACAAAAAATGGGATAGCTGGATTAATGGTGATCCGAGGGAATGGCAAATCGATCATGGGAAAAATATTGCATGAATCAGCTGCTGAAGATTTTAAACCTAACTGGGAATGAGTCACTCAATGTTGTACAACTGGCAGTTTGTCAGAAGAACTTGATGGTTTGCACATCACAAATGTAGCGGGTGACTGTCTGTCAGTATGTTTAGATGAGTCTGTATTACCATGGATTCTTTTTAAATAGTATGAAGCTGAGTTACATAAATGCAACTGTTAAAAGTATCCCGTCAGTGATTACAGTGGCATTTCATCAGTGATGGGGAATTTTCTGCGGCCCAGGATCTCCTGACAGAGTTTATTGTATGTGACCAGCTTGGAAGACACCTGTCTGGGTCACACCTTGCTTTTGAGAACTCCTTTCTTTTCAATGACTGAGTTTTGGGGTTTAATTTGCATATCTACTTAGGATGCACTAGTACACGAAACACTGGTCTCTAGAAGTGCAGTTGCAAAGTATCAAGGTAGCACTTCAGTTTATAAACCATTGTATGTTGAAGGATCCAACAAACCCCACAGCCTGTTCTTTTCTGTCTTCCACCTCATACATCCCTCCTCTTCCTATAAAACTACTCAGCTGGCATTAAAGAAGCCCCTTTTAGTATTTGAAATAGCAGCTGACCCACTGGCACACATTTAAGGCTCCATGCAGAAAAAAACCCCAAAACCACGCCAGACTGAGTGCAAGCAATTATTTGGAGCTGCTTGTCACACAGCAGATAGCACAATCCATTCTGATTTTTTCATACAGAACATTTGCAGTCATTTTCTAATGTTCTTAGTAAAAGATTCCCCCTAATCCTGAGGTAGGAACTCCAAATTCAGTGAAGTGCTGGACATAGCCTTGCCATACTTCTTAAGTCTGAAAACCTCCTGCAAATGCAGGGATTTGGGAACAGCCTAGAGAGATTTTCCACAACTACCTTCCGAGACATTAAGACAAGTCCGAGCCTGGGGGGCAAATCGTTCTGTAACACAGCCATCAACTGATGCCTGGGAATCTGTATCCATTTTCCTGCTCAGCTGACCCTTCCCATTGGATACTGCAGGATGCTTTCATTACAAGTTCTTGAGGGCAGCACTCTTCCCTCAGTATGCCCACCTGCTCACATCTGTAGAGTGCCAAAGGGCAGTAACTTCTGCGGGTAAAGCAGAAGCTGCATCTCTATAAAACCGTCCACTGGGATGTACTTCTGGCAGGACCAACAGTACAGAAGTCATTGGAAGCCTCTCTGAGGGAGCAGATGCCTCTTTGTAGCCAACAACAGAGTGTCGTTATATTTAGAGTGTTCTTCCAAGTTACAACCCACTGTATTGGTGTATTTTAAACAAATGCTTTCAATTAAGTCAATGCATTTTTCCTTCACCTCCCACTGTCCCTGGAGTTGGACTGATTTGTATGACACACCGCTCGTTACTTTTATTAGCAGATCATAAAACATGCACTCTCTTCAAGGAAAAGCTACCCCTCCTTTCCACAGGCACTTAAGTGCCCCATAAACAAAACAGAGCCGGGGTCTTGGTCACCATTAAAATTACTCTGCCTGAAGAATGTTAAAAAAACCCCAGTCCTACGTAAGGTGGATGATTAACTGCCACGAAATAAGGAATTCTTGGGAAGATCTGTGCTCATTTGGAGCTGTATCCATGTAAGGATTATGCTGCAGTTTGCTTTCTATTCCAACTTATATCGGCTTTTGTGAGCTAATTCCCTGATCAGTTAGGCACTGAGGCATAGAAAATAAAATGTAACTACTGTTGTATGTGAGATCCAACCAATTACACAAAAATGTGAACAAAAGCAGCACAAGAACACAAAAGTGTTCAAGCATCCATTATAAACGGCTCAAATTTCCTTTCTAAATGTCAAGTAGAAAATCTATATTTCACATGCAAATAACACTGGAGTGTTGTTGCTAATATACTCCTGAAATTGCATTTTCTTAGCATGACCTTTCTTGCTAACAATAACTTACATTTTAATTAAATCTGTGGCCATTTTCATTTCATGCCAAATGTCCCCATGCTGTGTATTACTAAACTTTTGTGTCAGGAAAGAAACTCAAAAGGACATGGACTTAAATTGTTACTGGAGTTCGACTTTTTTAATAACACATGAAAGAAATGACATGTGTGTACTATCCCTGCAACTTCGTAGAAATGGGATTTTTGGAATTTTAAACCACACTTGCCTTCAATGAACTCTTCACATCAGGCTGCAAGTGAAGAAGGATTTGGTTTTAAATTCAGGGAAAGACTCCTTTTGCCTTTACTGCTTGGTACTTGCAGGTCTAGTGGTGCTCCACTAACACCTGAGGCTACCCCTTGTCTCAGTAAGGAAGAGGCACACTCAGATTTGTTTTCCCAGGGAAAAAAAATACTGTGAGAGCTCTGCATGCAAAAGTGGGGGGAGATTGCACTGTGGTGTAAGTGATTACAGTCTTGTGGAAAGCAGATTTGGGCTTCTGAGGATGTACACCCTTATTCAGATGGAAATGCTACATTAATCTGTCAGCAAATTCAGGCTTCTTCTTGCATAGGTGCTGCCTTTGCTCTTGAAGGCTGTGACTGAACACATCAGCTTCTGGGAGCTCTGGGAAACCCTGGAATCAAAAGTCCCTTGGTTTCCCCTGTAGGACTCTCTGTGCCCTTACTTTTCATGTGGCTTCGTTATGCATTCTCAATTCTCATCCCAGCCCCGAGCTTAGCAGCACAAAGTTGGTAATTTAGATATCCATGCTCCTTGTGGAGCATGAGGAATAAAGATGTACTTTAGAATTAGGTTATGGCAGTTCAGCCTCCCTGCTGGAGCTCACAGCATTCCTTAAAGGCTTTCTAATCCTTCAGGTCAACTCCTGCCTGCCCGACAGGGAGCTTGGACCTTGCCTTTGGTGGAGACATAGTCCCCAAGGCTTTAAAGCAGAGCAGAACCAGAAACCGTGGTTTAAGATTTTCTATCAGTTGACTTCTAGTACTGAGACATTTGCAAGCTGTGAAATTCTGTGTAGGTGTTTGCAGAGACTTGGGGAAGAAAATGCATTTAATTCTAGCTCCCAAGAGCCACAAAATTATACAATCTAAACTTTTGCTAGGCTGATTATGCTGTGCTTGGGAAGCTCTTTGGAAAAGACTTTTTGACACTGACCTCTGAGGTCGGCGGAGATGGAAGGGGGAGACAGAATTAATTCATGGAGGCAGAGAATCTTTGCCATAATTACTTAATTGTTTATTGGCCTTTTAATAGTTCATCCACAGTGCCGATTGTTTTGTACCAGCTCAAAACGCTACAGTTGCTGCCTGCTGGTGCAGTAGAGTGACAGATCAAGAAAGAAGTGGAAATAATCCATCATGTTTTAAAAGAATAAGTGTCTTCCTCAAGACTTTAAACAGCCGTAAAGTTTCGATGGAGGAGGATTTTAGGTATCAGATGAGTTTATTACACGGCTGAGTTTCACTCCTCCTTACAGTGTCATGGATATTACAAGTGTAATTTTATAAATACTTTATATCACTGACTTCAATGATAGGTGGCCTGAGGGCAAATAACTTACAATAGGATCTCCTGCTGTGTCTTCATTAAGCAGATAAGCTGCATTTACAATTCTCTGCTCTCAAGTTCTGGAGCAAATCCTTTTCATGAAGGAAATGTCTTCCTTAAACATGAGTTGCTGCAGTTTCCTGTTGTCATAGGAACTCCAAAACTTTTTTGAGGACTCACAAGAATTGATCATGCAAGTATTATCTAAAACAACCCACCAGACCAAGTTTTTCTTACTTGTCAGACTTCGGACACAAATATCTGTGTGTGTGTTTTTTTCCTGATTTTTCAGGTTTCAAGGTTAATTTTTTTGTTGTTGTTGACGTCTTTTTTCTTCACCTTAAATTATATAGCAATGGCATAAGACAGCCAAAAGTAAATAGAAAAGAAAAAATCAGTGACATAACCACAGCTCTTCCTTAGCTTATCATAAGGGAATCATCAGCCAGGGGAAGAAGACAAGCAATGAAGTGTTATACCACAGAGCTCTGGATAACTAGAAGCAATTTTTGATCAGGCTGAGCCCTTGCTTCACATCAGTGCATCTCTAAATAAAATAAAAAACAACCCCATGGCACTATGTTTATAAAAAGAAAAATATGGAGGGGGGGGGGGAAATAAGCAAGCCAAGAGCTTTATCCTGCAGTTGCACCCAGTCATGTGAATAGAAGCTTAACAGTTTAATTAAGCTTGTTTTGGGCTCTGTTTTGATTCTCAGGAGCTTTGAAGGAGGACTCCCATAACTTGCTGTTTGGGGCCAACTGGAAAATTTTCAAGAGAAGTTTGGCTTCTGACCCAGGATTCTGATGAATCTCTTCAAACATCTGTAACAGCACACTGGGAGCAATGCCTACAAAAGAGAAAATTTAAGATGCAAATTCCTCTTGTTCTTGAAAGTTAGCAGTGAGCTAGTTGCCAGGAGAGCTGCACTTTCCTCAGGGTTTGCAGGCTCGGGACAAAGGTAGGTGACACAGGACCGTCTTGGGTATTTTCAGTGTTCCCAGATGAGGCAGCTTTGCCCATAGCATTTTTGGATGAGAAATGAAGGAACAGGAAGAGAAGTAACTTGATTCCCCTCCGTTGAAGTGGCAGCTGGAGATTAAATCAAGTGGAGCATCCTGCATAAGCACTCCTAAAGAATAGCACAAGTTTATTAAAGAATAATGCATGTGAAATGCCTGCACTGATCCAAAACCGGTTTTGGAGTGGCCTGAAGCCAGAACTTCATAAAAATTCACTTGTGCAAATGAAAATTTGCCTGGCAATAAATGGCTGTACTAATCAGGGTCTGAAAGGGGCTTTCAACCTTTTCGCCTTATTAGAAAATAGCGAGGATCTGAATCCCTATTACACCGTGCCAGCTTCACACTGTTGGAAACTCCAGCAGTTCTGTTTAGATGAACTGATTGCCAGTTCAAAATGCCAGGTTTCTAAGGCATGGAAAAGCTTCCAAATATGTGAATCCATGAAGCTAACAGTTTGTACCAGGAGAATTTCTTAGTGTAGATGCTCCATTCTGAACAGCACCATCTTGTGTGCTGTGTTTCCTCTTTCTGTGGTGCTCAAGACAAAAAAAAGGGAGTAGTTATGAATATAACAAGATTACAATTAACATCTACAATATGACACAAAAAAAAGGTGGACTTTCATGTCTTGTTAAGCAAGGGGAGGGTCGTGGACGTCAAACTCCATAAAGTTTGTTAGAAATTAAGCAGCTTTGACAGGAGCAGGGGAGAAGAGAATGTAAGTGCCTCTACATGTTATTCATCACAAGTGTCTGTGTGGTGCTGTTGGATTGTTCTGGCTCCTTTTACTGTCTTTGGGTAGGGAAGAGACAGGTTGCCCAAAGCAGCTGCTCTTGGCAATCCAAGTTATCTTCCTGAAAGAGACAACAAGGGAGATGAAGCTCTAGGAATTGCCCAGTGCCAGCTGGTTGGAAAAGGCAACTAACCTGTCTAAAACCCTGAGATGCTGAAGCACATAAGCAAGGATCCTTCCAATTGACTACAAGCTTTGTAATTTTATGCAAATGAATATTTCGATGAATTTTGTGTGATTGGTTGGTTGTGAGATTGTATTTTTTTTTTATTCTTCATTATTCCCTAGGGTTAGAACTGACTCTGACTAACCTAAAAGATTAGACACTCTTTTTTCTTAAGATTAAAAAGCTTTTTTGCAGTGATAGGTGTGATAGGAAAATCTTTGGAGTATGTTTCTTATGAACTGCACATTTCCCAGGACTCCATGTGGTAACTGCTGAGTCTGAAAGCCCTCAGCTTTAAGTGCATTTCCCACAAAACCAGTGTTTGTGCCTGGTCTGACCATCTGATCTTTTATCCTTGCCCCAACAGGAATTAAAGCCCAGGGTTTCTTAGGAAGGTGAAGGAAGTTTGTGCAGCTTGCACGAAATGTGTCTTGTCTCTGATGGTGATGATTCTTTTAGCATGGTAACCTTTTTCAGGCAAGAATATCTGCAAGTGCCTTGAAGCATAAGGGAACATTTCTGGATTTACATAAATGCATAATAACAACAGTCAGTGCCCTTAGCCATGAGATTTGATAGACCTTATAATTTAATCTCAACTAGTGTGCTGTGTCTGCAGATAATACTGTCTTTTCACATGCACAGTGCTACTACTTGCCACAAAATATCGTGCTGTAGTAGTTTTAGTATCCTTCAAACATAAAAATAAGGCAAGAGTCACCTTTCCATGCAAATAAATATTCTAGTTGCTATAAAGTGAAGCATAGAGAGAATTAAGGACAACTGCAGTTCTATATCATTATAAATAAACCTCCAGCTATGGGCGCATTTAATCTTTTGGAAACTGGACAGATCTGGCCTGCTAGAAAAAGTTAAACATATCAAGTTCTTTTAATGTGCTACTTCTGGTGTTTCTGAGTGTCTTTTAGATCCATCATGAGGTACTTCAGTACATGTTTAATTTTAAATACAGGAGCATCATTGACTTTCAATGGCATTGCTTAAGTTCTTCAAGTTATGGAAATGCTGAAACACCTTACCAAATTGGAGTGAAAAATACTGATAAGATAGGTATGATATTGTCTGAGGAGACACATCTAACTGTGCTTTAATTCTCCCTGTTTTCCATAGCACAATTCTGTAGCAAAGTCACGTTACATGCTTTTGTCAGTGCTCCTTGTCTAGGTTCATTAACAGTTTATGTTAATTTATTTTTAAAAGTGTCTTTATTGTTTGGCTTAAAGCTTATTTATGATTATGTTTGGAAAACACATTTCCTTGATAAGTAACTTCCCCTCCTAATGCACAGGAAGAATGTGACACTGTAAAGCTGAGCCACGGGGTCAGACATGGTCATGGGAGGTAGTGCATGCTGGATGCTTTGGATTAGCTGAACCAAATACCCAGCAGTGGCATCTTCCACGAAAACATCCTCGTGTGAAATTCTATTTTGCTTCTGAAGTTGGGCCTCAGAGCCAAAAAGCTTTTTGATTGCTCTAGAACTGAGGCTGAAAGATGGAATAGAAATATCCCAGCATTGCAGTTTTACTCCCTGAAACCTGCTGGTTCCATATGTCCTTGGCTTGGTGGTGAAAACAGCCTGATCAGTGTGCAGGAGGGAAAGGGGTGACAAACGCCAGCTGACACAGATGCAAAACAAGACTTATGACCCATGGAAACTCCCAGTTGCAGCGTGCAGCGCTGCAGGAGATCTCATTACTGTGCACTTGCACGGAACAGAGAGGGGAATAGTGTTAGCATTTGAATAGTGTTAGCATTGCTCTAGGCAAGCCACCCTTACCACAGCTATGGAACATCACGGGTCTGAGAGACAGCGTCCCGAAAGAAACATGCAGATCTCAAAAGGTATCACATGGAACGCAAACTGTGCTTTTGGATCTGCACTTGTTCCCTGGAAGGTGGTCACTGACACTTGTATGGTCTTGAGTGGGAGGAGCAACTGCTGGGCCTCACCCTTATGTGAGGCTGGTTTTATTAAAATTATCCTCAGCCCCCCTCAAAGGTCCCAGATTGGTCCCAGTGGTTTTTCAGTTTGTAAAGGAGCCTGCTTCAGTGTCCTTGGCTGCTTGCTCTGGAGACCCTGATTCTCTCACACTTGGAGAGCTGGGGACAACTGATCGTGTTTGAGACAGTGTGCGGAGAGAAATACTTTTTGGCTGCTTGGGGAATGGAATCATAAACCATCTAAGGGTCTGGTGCTTAAAAATTAACAGGTTTGCTCCTGACTGTCCTCTAGCCAAGCCTGAAGCCAAGTCAGAACCCAGAGCCTTTATTTCCACCCTTCTGTGTATGTGCCGTGCCACTAATTTGATTAGGGGAACATAGATGTGCTGAAGCCACTTTTGCTGTAATGATTAGCACTGTTTCTGTTACAATTAGGAGTTAGAAATGTTTACAAATGTCCTTGAGGTAAAAGGACCCCCTAAGTAATTACTATAATTGCACAAGAATTGCTTATAATTGCTGGACTTCCCAGAAATGACTTTCAAAGGAAATCTGTGCAGCCGATTGCATTACTGCCTCCTCAGATCAATGTGAGATTAGTCCCAGTGCACGGGGCAAAGCAGCAAACTATTAGCATTTCATTAGCAACATACCCCACTGCAGCACTGAAACGATTGATGGGGTGGCAGGACACACCTCTAAATGCTGATGAAGAACTAGTGATTGCCTCCTTATCTTTCCTTTTCACCATTGCCTTTCAGACAAGAATTTGTCATAATATTCAGATTTTCACTCGTTAAACTCTTCCAATAATAGCAGTGTATGTGCCTCAGCAGCATAGTTGTTTCCAATGTGGTTTTGTAATCAGTTTAAATATTAATGGGAAAGAAAAAAACAATCAAACACCTTCAGGTCATATCCACACTTATTGTTTTTTCTTCTTTCTTCCGAGATGGATGAAATTGCTGCTAATTAGTGGCAGGTTTCTAGGTGAACTATTCCATGTCCACTCTTTAGGTCCAATTTGTTTGTCCAGGTTTTCCAGAAGGACTCCTTGTCTGTCAGAGGGACACTTAAGCTCTTCCCAAATTTAAGTAAAAGTGTAACATCTTTTTGATGAATCCATTTATTCATATATTTGTAACAGAGAGCAAAAAAGGAAATTATTCCATCAGTACTGTGATCTTGCTGAAGAACCAGAAATAACTCAGACCTGCAGCCACTGGTTTAATGTACATATATATATATATATATACACACACACACATGTATATAAACATAACCAGCTAATTATTTAAAAATACAGCAGATGCCACAAGGATCCATCAGTCTGATAGAGCAAAATGAAAGCAAGCAAAGAGAAATTAAATATTTTACTTAATTGCAAGAATTAAAACTCCAAAATTTTGTTCCTATGTCAAACATTCAATTTCAGCCTGGAAAGAGCCATGAACATCCAGCACTTCCTATTGACTTGAAGTTATTTATTCAGGAAATTACCTAAGATTTGAGGCTTTAAATTTTAAGCTTCTGTCTTTCCCAAGGCCAAGACATTTGGAAAGTACATATCGAGTAAATATTTCTTCAGTTGTTTTACAGAAGAAATACTTCATTTAAACCCAAATCCAAATTTAGATGAATAAACTTTTGAAGAACTAATTACAATTAATTTTTTGCTGTTGTTGTTGCAAAGAGGCACACGCAAAGAAAATCTTTTTAATTTCCACCATCTTGGCTCCTCCTGACTAATTCTTAGTGTACGAGTGGCATCAAGATGGAGACACATGAAAGGCTAATGATCCTGCTGAGGGTACAGCTCTGAGCTTCCCCCTCTTCTGATTTGGAAAAAAGATTGAGTGCATCCAGTATTCTGTCATTTTGTAAGATCTGTCACCCTGTGAAATTCGCTCAGATATATCCCATCCATCACTGGTCACCACAGGCATCAGCTCCTCTGTTCCACTGCCACTGCAGGGGATCTGCATCACCAACCAGCAATTAGGAAAGGGGAAGGGTTAAAGGAACCTAAGGGGTACTGGGGAAGGTGGCAGGAAAATTAATTTCGTGTTTGACTCCTGGTTTTGTCTGCTAAGATCTCCAGGAAATATCCAACATGTTATCTCAGCAATTTACACTCTCTTTTTTTAATGTGATTTATCGTTATCCATTTACAGCAGATTTCCTGCTGTTCACTTTATAGTTTTGTTTTTCGTTGTTTTGGTGAGATATGACATTAATTTGCCTTCACATCTTTTATTCATTCTAAGTATGCAAAAACCCTCTAAAATGTGTTGCCACATGAACTCTGGCAAACACTATGTACAATTTTAGTTAAGATTGGAGAAGTACATGCACATGTATTATGAAGAAACATAGAATTCTGTCTTGGAAGGAGATGTGGCAGTTTTTGTTTGTCTGTAAGACACCTATAAACCCTCCTGCAGAAAGACTCCCATTTCTTTAGCTATCCACATGATACTAAACAGCATCAAGACAGGAATGGAGTTTATTTACTGTTTCTTGCACCAAACCTTTACACCAGTGATAATTTTGTTTTACACTTTCCCAAGGCAGTAGAAAAATGTTGAGCATAACCTTTTAAAAGTGTTTTTCTGCTGTTCTGTTTTCATTAGCTTCAGAAAAAGGGATGAGATTTCAATGGCTCACAAATATTTGCTTGTTAGGGAAAACAGTTTAGGTGTCAAGGTTTGTGGCAGGTGTAAATTGAGTGGTTCTGTGTGGTCTTAAAAATTACTCAACCACAACATCAAATCCCTTGTTAAAAGGTTCAGAAAAATGCAGAACAACCTAATTTAGCATCTATCACTTTAGGAACCTTTATCTTTTCACTAAGATGGATGAACAGAGGAACCCTGGCAGATCTGTCATATCCATGCCCCTTTCATTGGAAAACTATCAGACTCCCAGAAATCACCCTACAGCCTCTCATCGTTACTCAAAAAAGCAGAATCTTTGGGAGGTAGGAGAGAGCTTAGGTACTTCTTTCAGGGTTTATTTCTCCTTTGGCATTAGCAATTTGCTAATTAACTTAACAATTATTAGATCTCCTTAAATCAGAATCGATACTTTCAAAGAGAATGGGACCATTTGTTAAATAAGAAAAAAGGGATAAAAATTCTGGCTAGCTACCACGTCCCACCTCTCTCCCCATCCATGCTACTGAGGTATTCCTGCTCTGCCTATCTCTGGCAACAACACTGAACTTGGTGGTAAGTGCAATTTTTTAGTTCCTCATTTTAGGAGTTAGATATCTTATGTCCTTCTGTGTCATAATATAATCCACAAATAAAATTGATAATATTCCCCAGTGTGTGACTGTGTGATATCATTGGCTTTTATGAATTATAATTTTAAGTCGTGACTGAAACTCGTCTTGAAGTTTGACAATTTCAAAGCAATTTAGAAACAATAGTTCTGAGTTCTAATTTTCCTCTGAAAGAGTAAAGTGGGATCTTGTAATCTGCAGAGAAACACACCAGTGTCCCACAGGCCTGTGCAGTCTCATGTGATTCCTTCCCTGAGCAATGAGAGAGGAAAATGGGGACATTCAGTCATTTTTACCTCATACTTTGTTTCAGTCCAACACCTTTGCTTGATAATTTCTCCTCCAAAATACAAAGAAATGTCACACTGGTGAGAACATTGCCAAGCAGCAGTAGGAAATGATTTGGGTTTTAGCATAAAATATGTTTTAGTGGAAGTGTATCAAGCACCATTAGATTGCAGGGAGAAGCAGTCAAGAGCCATACAGATTACCCAAGTCTCCTTACTAAATGTTAAGGTAGGTGAAAAATTAGATTGCTCACATTCAATATGCAGTGTGTCAAACTAAATATATGCAAGAGGCAGTGACAGCGACATAAATGGTAATTGATAGGATGCTGGGAGTGATTTTGTATCAAGTGCTAATCAGACTGTTTTTCCACTTATCAGCAGTACCACTCAATAACTGACAACTTCTAGGTTTTCTTGAGTGTGATGAAAGTCTGCCGTGCTTTCCAAGAGACTTTGACATCTGTGGTCTGCACAGAATCCAGAAAACTCAAGCAGTGCCTTTCCAAGCAGCCTGCACTGACTGTGAGACTCTTCATTTGCCATAATAAGAGTTGAGGAGAATACCTATTTGGAATATTGCAGCTTCTATTCTTTTGTAAGTTATGAAGTTTAAATTTGGTCAGGTTATTGATAAGTGCCATTTTGTGGCATTGTGATGATTTCTGGTTCTGCACATTTTGGGAGATTTGTGATGATTATGTCCAAATAAAAATAAGACACTTATACAGACACATTTCTGAGAGGACTAAAAGATCAAATAACAATAAAATAAAATATAATAAATATATATAAAATAAAAACCTGATTTAGTTTAAACTACAGGGACAGATCAGTTTTTTTCCCTCTGGCATATCAAGAGTATCATGGTATCGTTACTAAAGACTGAGACAACTAGACAATGCTTAAGCAAACTAAAAAGAAGAAATTTAAATTCTATAATGTTAGCATGGATCCACTGCCAAAAATATTGTTTTGAAATGTGTATGTTGGAAACGTGCTGGGTTTTTTTTGAGGGGGCATTCAAAATCAGTCTTTTTGGATAGTTCCAAAGTGCTGATTAAATTTTGTTAATACTAAGAAAGAACAGAAACTCTGAGATGGAAATATGACTTGCACCTTAAAAAAAAAAATACAAAGGAAAAAACAGTGTTAAAAAAGCCAGCACATCAAAACATTCCAGCTGTCAAATTTCACAGATTCACAGCAAATCCTGTATCTTGCCTTATTGTCTCCGGTTTGTAGTTTTTTAATTAGACTTTGAATTCTAAGATGAAGATATGTTTTCCTTTTTTTTTTAAACAGAAATTAGTTTTCAGGCTATTAGCATATTTATATAAGTAATATTGAGAGCGACCCCTAGCTAAAAATTCACAGTAAATTGACATTTCCCTTAATATAAGTGATATTTTAGAGCCACTTTAATTATCCGTAATAGGACACAACATTAGTCTGAGAAAAATTCTCACAGGAAAAATGCAATGTATTTATATCAATAAATTTAGCTGCATCAATTTGACTTGAAAGGAGCACTTAAGCCCAGAATTCAGTTCACAAAAAGTTTGAGCATTAAACTCACATCAGAGGAATGGCAAGATACTAAGCAAAAGTAGAATATCTTTTCTCTGTATAAGCAGATTTTGAGAGTTTATAAATGTGTCCAATATCTTCATGGTGATATACTTGAAGCTTTATTTTTAATTAGGTAGGCATATGTTGCAATACATTAGGAAACAAAATACAGCCAATGTGTATTTTCAACACACTGTTCTGCAAGCACAGAGAGATTCATTGGAAAAAAATAATTTATAAAATGCATTTCAACTACAAATGGCACATCAGAATGTCAAAGAAATGAATATAAATGCTGTCTTTTCCAAGAATTGAGTAGAATTTTAGCTGTAGCTCTCCATCTCTTTCCCCACTAACCAAAATGAATATGCAGTGCCTCAAAGAAAGTAGTTTCATGTTGTAATCTTTGAAACCAGTGTGATTAAGAAAAGCATTAAAAAAGGTTGATTTGTAGATAGTGCTGAAAAACCAGTACTGCTTGGGAGAATGATAAATACTGGAAACTGCTGTTAAAATAGAAGTAATTACTGGTATATCTATATATTTATAGTGCTATTTTTCTTTTTTTAAATATATATATCACTGCACATCATGGCTGCTTCATCAAAACTGCAGGTGGAATTAGTATTAGGAAAATCTTATAAGACTGAACTATTGAAAATAGTTGTAGCTGGACCTAACTCAGAAATATTTTGTGTATTATTAAAAAAGAAAAAAAACTCATATGGGATTGGGGTGAATCAGGATTTGCTTTGGTGAGGTGAAGCTCATAGTTTCACAGTTTTATTCTTAATTAGCATGAATTCAGCCATGGCAACCTGATCATCTCCTCTCCATTACTGTGTCTGAAGGGAATGTTATGTAGGTTGGCTGGTTTAGGCATCTTTAAATCACTGCAGACCCGGGTGCAGCAGGAGATGGAGGCTCACTCACACAGGACACAGAGAGTTTGAGTCCTTGTTCTACTTTCTGGCCACATGTGGGAAGAGAAAGTCCATTCCTTGAGAGAGCTTTGCTCACTGGAAAGGAGAAGTGAAAAAAGGAGGGATAAAATAAGCACACTCCTGTGGGACAAGGAGCTCTGATAGCAGAAGAGCCAGACAGGGTCTTCTGGGACACTGAACAGGAGGGATAACTTGAGTAGGAGAAAATGGAAAAAAATCCCACTGGAAGAGCGATCTCATATTGTGCCCTGTGCCTGCTGACCTAGAGTCTCGCTCTGATGGAGTTATGATGTTAAAAAAAAAACAACATTTCTTATTACTTGGGTGTGTACTGGAGCAGCACCATAAGCTAGGAGCAGTTGTTGGGTTTAGACATGTGTATCTGGGTGACTTTAAGACTTTGGAAACTGCTTAATCTCGGAATGGAACATGCTATTGATTGTGTTCCCATGTATTCTGACACAAGGATTAGAGCTGCTAGAGCCTCACAACCTAAAAGGCTTCCTGAGTGTCTGCTGAGGCCCAGGCAGATCAGCTTGTTTGGTCTTGCAGGAGGAGGGAATAACTCCTGGAGCTGCAATAACATTTTAGAGCCACAAAAATTTGTCCATGTGTAAATGATTTCCTCTCTTTACAGGCAGATTTCATCCCTGCACATATATACACTAACGGAGGAAAAGAAGATATTTTCCCAAGTAGTAAATACTTTTGGAGGCATTAAAAGTTTCTTGATTTTTCTGAGGAGGAAATGAAGCTTTTGTGAAGTTTATCACCTAATAATTTGGGCATTGGGTTACCTGAAGTTTGGTTCCTGGACCCTGACAGGCACCCAGTCTGAGCAGGGATGAAAAAGTAACTGGAGGAAAGGAAGGAGAGAAGGGTAGGAAGAAACTGGGTCAGCATCTGGAGTCAGAATATGAGGAGTCACATTTTAATTTAAGAAAACCTTTATGGAAAGGCTACATATTTCAAACATACTTCTGATAACGGGTCTGGAAAAAAAAAGCACAAATGAAGTTAAAAAAAGAAGTTAAAAAATATTTGCTGCATAGTTTAAAACATTCATTCTTTAAATCACATAAGCCAGGTTTTTGCTTAACAAACTGAGATGAGTTACTACTGTTATCTGCAAGGCCAGCACTGATACTAATGCTTGTTTAAGAAATATGAAACTTGGGTTCGATTCCTCCATCAGCCCGAGGGCGTTTGAGTCCTGTCCAGGAACTTGCTCAAAACATGATGAAGTATCTCATTTAAAAAATTCATATTTTTCTAAGAAACATTACTTATTAGCCTTTCTCTCACTGTGGAACATAGTGCAGGGAATCTATAAATTTTTTCTGGTTCAAGGAGTTTACCATCTTCATTTTCCGAGAGAACTCGGCATATTTTAATATTAAACAAAAATCTTGACTTCAATAATTTCCCTGTGTACTAAGCTCGTTAAGAAGTATCAGGCTCTCAAACCCATTAATTTCATATGAGTAGTGACGCCTGCAGGAACACTGCTGAATTTATTGCCAAAAGATATCATTTAGGTAGAGAGACCATCCCTTTACAAATGACTTCTGAAAAAAAATCCCTGCCCTTATAGAAGTTAATTTAATTAATCTTTTAGATGGAGGCATAGTCAGTGGTAAGAATTTGATGTTGTTTAGCCCCACTGTTATGAATATTAATATTCAATAAAATGATTCTTCTGTTCATGAATGCTATAAATGTGCATTAGGGCTGGAGGTCTGAAAAGTAACCAGTAGTTATTTTTGTTCCTCTCTTCTTGTAAGCAAAGACTCTTGCTTTCCTTCATTTGATTTATCCAAAATTTTACCAATGGAATGATGGTGGAACTCTAGTTTAAAGGAAAGAAGGATTAGTGAATGTGGACCATGCCTGCCCTGAGCTGCACTTGGAGAACTCTGAGTGTCTGTCTGTATGATTTGAGAATTAACATTTACAGCACCTGACATTTTAAATTGTATAATTATGCTTGGATACATAAATAGAAGTACAGTTTTTAGGTCCCCGTGTGAACAGAACCTAATTTTGCTATTACAATCATGTAAGAAGCCTTTCTTCAAAAGACCAGAATGAACCAGCCTTTATCTGTTCATGTACAATGTATTAACATGAGCAAATCACTACATACTTCTCCCACATTTCAACCCTTTAGGGGCTCCCTGGTGACACAATGAATTCCTAAATTTCCAGACACCTTCAGCTCCCATGGAGATCTATACTCTGAAGCTGGACCCAGCCTTTTCTAGGCAAGATTTACACTTTGGAATCTAGCAAGAACAACAGGAAATCTATTACAAGGTGGTGTTTGCACTCTCTTATGGCGAAGCAATGTTTCTAAAAAAAATTAATTCTGTTCAAATCACAGTAATAAATATCAAAAAGGGACGTGACCCTTTTAAAGAGCAAAATCCCTCAAGCAAAATTTCATTAGCTTTTTGAGACTTAATTCAGTATTTCCTGGAAATGTAAAGAGAGAAAGTTATTTATCGACCAGCATTTTCCTCCTTTCACTTGTAAAGTACTTTCGAAAAAAATAAAATAAAAACAATTATTTGGCTTAAAAGATCTAAAGCTGGACCTGAAATCATTCTAGGAGAGAAAGGAATTGGAAATACTTGAGAGAGTTTGCACTCAAATCTAAATTTTCACTTCAGTTTTATCCTTGTGCAGTTCTCAAACAGCAGCTTTTACTTCAAAATTACATATTTGTCTTCAAGAGGGAGCAACTTGGTTGTGCTCTGGCTGTACCAGAGCTCTGCAGGTAACTGTGAGCCCACTATGGGCTGGATCTCTTATCTCCTTCCACATACCATTGATACCAAGGTATTTGGCTGAATATTTTTAATTTTTGCAGTCATTCCAGTAAGTGATGTTTTAAGATCTGTTCTACTCTAGACTTTGTTGTTGCAGTGTGGATGAACAAAGGGAATTCACTTGCTCTCTTGGCTAATTCTGGCACAGCAAACTGACTCCCAAGGATTTACAATCACTCCCTCAGTAGCACTAGGAAGCATAAAGCAAGGAAATATCAATGGGGTAATATGGCAGATATAGCACTAAACAACTTTTCCTAAACCTCTGGAGATAATTACTTCAAGTTCAATAAAGAGTCCTTGGTACGTGTCCTCCTCACTTTTGTAGCAATATTTTATATGTTTTTTTGCTTTGTTATGGATTTAGTATTTTCCCCCCGGAAATGCTGTATAATATTATGGCTACATATAGAATAATGGAATATTTTAAAATTGAAATGTATGTTGATCTCCTTCATTTAAACATAATTGGTTTTTTGGAGGAGGGAAATGCCTTTTTTTTTGCCATGCCCTGTTTATATATGAGAATTCTCTGAAGCTTGACAAGTTAATAATTTCTGCCAGCAGACCTGTAACATTTCTAGGAGGATGTAGGTCAGATATTATGTATTAAATATATTAAACTATACAGGGCAGGCTGTATCTTGCACTTGGACATGTTGGAAAGTAGAACTGTTATGCTGTGATTGTAGCAGGTACATGTGTTTCTGTGTTGCTGATTAATACAAGAGATGTGAGGTCTGACCTGGAACAGTACTGCAGCTTAATTCTGTGATTGTAGGGATTATGGCTTTTATGTCAAGACACTGAGGCTTTCCCATGATGTCAACATTTTCCAAAACCTAGGAAATAATGAAAAATGATTTTACCAATCTATTACAACTGTTATGAGCAGTGCAACAGCTGCTGATCTACAATTCAGTGAGAGATGAGCAAAACTGGTCTATTCACCTACAGAGCATAGATAAAAATTTATAAGAAAGTGGGAAGCTAAATAATGGATGGACACCCAAAGGTGAGAAGGTGAAAAATGAGCAGCAACACATTCTGGTGTTAGAAGTTAAGTTAGAAATTCTAATCAGTCATTAAAACAAAAGGTAAAGATGGAAGACTTTGCTCAGAGCAAAGGGTTAGTAAAACTTGAGCAATGACTTTTTAAATACTAATAGAGGAGCTGAACACCTGCGCTTCCCAGGTATGTTGCTTGCAGACTCACTTCAGAGTAAAGCTATTTGCAGCTCAAATCTATTCTAAAGTAACAGTATGGAAATACAGACCGTGAACTGAGCTTTGGGAACAGAAGTTGTACACTTTTAGGGAGACAGAGATGGAATAAAGCACAAATACTTGAATACAAAAGCAGGGATTCTGCTGTTCACCTGGAATTTTCCAGGGCAAGCAGCTTCCTCAGCCCCTGAACTGGCCAGAGCAATTAGGGAAATAACCTCCCCCTTCAAACCAGAACTTAAAGTGCCACACACACAACCCAAGGAAATAAACTTTCTTTCAAAAGGCATTGATGGTTACTTTCTCTTGGATGTGTATCTTAAAGAACAGATGTGTTGTTTTTCACAAGGGAGTTTGATATCTTGGACTGTAGGTGAATTCTCTTACTCCCACCTGGTTGTTTTGAGCTGGTCAAACATTCCTTCAGACTCCTACAGGGACAAAAGGGGAGTATTATCTGCTCCTTACTTAATATGCAAGACAATTAAAATAGCATGTGCCATATGGTTCTGCTTCCCTCAGAAGAAGTTACGTAGCGAACAGAGGAGGAACCCCCGAGTTTGCTCACTTTTCAAGATGAAAGGATCAGATTTTAATTCTTCCCTATCCAAAACTTCAGCACAAGGCTGAAACGGACTGAAGTAAATGCCTTCACTTTTGTCATTCACAAAGTTCCCTGGGCCCGAGCCAAGGTTCCTGCAGTGGTGCCAGCGTGCTCATCCCTGGCTGTACATGTTACATGCTCAGTGGGGGAATCTGGGAGGAAAATGCACTGTGCAAATGTGTTTTTTCAAGGGTTCTGTGTCTGCTCGTGTTTTCTCATAAGTTATGCCTTCCCATCTGGATTATGCATCAATAAAAGCAGCAATTTGTTTTTCAGTCAATAGAAGTGCAAGACTTCTATTTCATAGATGATTTTTTAAAATTCATTTGCTTAATCTATATGTCATTAAGGTTTTATTTGTTTATTTGTGTTATTAATTTGGGTATATTTTATTATTTTTTATTTTAATATTAAATGTTCTCATTTTGTTATTTATGTATTCTATTATTGGTAGGTGATTGTATTGGCACATAAAGTATAATTTTTTAAAGGGCAGAATATTTTCTGACTTGACCACATTTTTATCAAGCTGGAAAACTCTCTCATTACATTCACTTTGAAAAGAGAACTGTACAAAGATTGGATTTATTACTCAACAGATGCTCATCACATTGCTTAATGCTCTATTTCATGGTCCATATTCATCATCCTTTTCTGATTCTTAAATCTATTCCGAATTCTTTCTGAACATCTGGCGTTCTTTCTCTTCCATATTTGTAACAGAATAATTTGTTCGGGCGAAGTGTTTCTTCTTGTAATGCTCTTAATCCTTATGAGTGCTTGGAACATGGGCAGGAGAACAGGACTTCTGCCGATTGAACATGAAGATATTTGCAAGATTGTTTCCTTTTCTGATAAATACGAACTTATTCCTTCAACGACTTCATCTGTCAGTGGCCTTTGACATAAATCTGCTGCTGCTGGGAACTGGGAAGAACATCCTTGCAGGGGAAATAGTTCTGCACACCATTGATCTCTGTGCAGACTTCAAGGTAAATTAAAAAACGAGCAGACTTAGGTTGGTTCTTTTTAGAATGGGCATTAAACCTGGGAGTACAGCTTGTTGAAGATTGAAAAAATGTTCAACTTATTTTTGCATTTGTGCCAAATGGTATTGGTTTGCTTTTTGGTAAGCATGTGTCTCAGTGGGACTGCGGGCATAGTGTCACCTGAGCAGCTGATACAGCGGCACTGAGAACATGGGCTGAATTCCTGACACCTCACTAGAAGGCTTGGAAACATTTTTTCTTCTTTCTTTTTAAGTCACAGACATTTTCTGAGGAGAGTAAAGCGTGAATATGAAAATTTCAGTAGTTCACCATGGTGCCATAGACCATGTCTGAAATCTCATTCCGATCCTGTCAGGCGCTGCACGCTCCACTCATCTCCGCGGAGTTGCTAATCCATCCCAGCCAGTGGCACGTGTGACACTTGAACAAAGGCTCAGAAACAGTTTTAATGCACCAGAAAAATAACGTGGCCCTTTGTTTAGTCGTTGCTTCTGCCCATCAGCAGAACAACTTGGGCACAGGCGGTCTCTAGCTGTGCCCCTCTCTCCTCCATTCACAGCAGCAGCTTCATTTTGTGTGGTACCACAAAGCACCTGGAAGATCTTCTCTTAAAAACAGGCAGAATGTTTGATCTGCTGTGTTTAGGGTGCGGGACATGGAGCACGTGGCACTGGAAGTCACACATTGGCAGAGGACACGATGAAGACCTTTGACCTTGAAAGGAGAACTGGAAAGGTGCCGGTCTTTTCCATCCACCCTCACGTGGAGCCCTGATTTGAGGAAACACCAACTGCAACTTCCATGATTATCAGAGTAACCATGGGGAAAAGCCTGTATTTTTGCAAAAATAGAATTTTGTTAATTTTTAATTTTATTACTGTCATATTTGATGAAGCACCAGAAGGCTGGGAATGGCAAAGACTTTTTATGACTTTTCATCTTACTGGTGCCTTGTCAGCCTGAAATACATAGACATTTACATGTATTTTCCCAAGAGGTTGCCATTTCTCAGACAAGTGTTGAAATAGTAGTTGACATCTCTAATAAGAAAATGGAGCCAGAGAACAGAATGAGTAAATTAAAACAGCCATTAATATGATTCTAGATTTGATTTGTTTTTTAAAAAAGAGAGGAAAAAAAGCAGTCTAGACTTGAATTAGTATTGAAAGAACTGCCATGATTACAGAATTAATCCTTGTCTAGAATCAGATATTAGGGATTATTTATGATCAGCCACTACAAGTTCAGAGTTCCACAACTAAAAGTTGACATAAATAATTGGAAATTGGGAAGTGAATAAAATAGCTAAATGGTAGATGCACTGGCTTATGAAACAATTTCAGGATATAGTTGCTTTTTCCTTTGCAGAGAATGGCTAAACTTTTTTACGTATAAGATTATAAGATACATATAAGATTAGACTTTAAAGTATTTTTATTTTTTTTCTGAGTTGATATTTTTATTTGCTTCTTAAGTGGGTTAACTTTAGTAATTGCTTATTGATTGTTCATATGCAGTGGCTCATCTTCAATGCTCACATTCTTTGATTGTTCATATGTTCATGTTTTCTGCCTTGTTAGGCCACTATGGATTTATTCAAAATCTTTTCTGCTCTTGAGCTACCTGAAAAAATTCGGGTTGCCTGTAAATTTTGTCAGGTCACTGCACTATTTCTGTAAAATAGCTGAAAGAAATAATGGGAACAGCATCTATTCAGGTCGTTTGATTCAAATTTTCACTTGTTTAACACGAATGTGGTGGACGTTGTGTTTTTTCTTGATATTTTTATTGGAAAATCTAGTCCTTGTGAGTTCAGGGAAAGGCTTGGAAGTGCCAGGGCAGGTTCAGAGAGACAGAAATAAGCCTGTGCTGTTTCTGGCAGTCTAACTCCTAATTCCAGGTGTTTGGGAATCCCAGAAGGTGGAAGTGTCTTGGAGAGATTTTATTTCCTTCCCTGGTAGGTCTCATAACCCCACTGTGTTTGGAAGTAAAGGAAGCCTTTCTCTGTGTGTGATTAGATTCTAAAAATGGAGAATAATGCTGAGATGTAACATGTGGAACTAGCGATGCATAAGTGATTACTTCAGTGACAATTGAAGACTGTCAGCCCATTGACTGTGGACAGATGACACGGACTCACTCTTGTGGGGTGTGGGAAGTGAGACTTTTATTGGAAGGGGACAAGGGTTTATATAGAATACAGGACTCAGGGGAGGTGGGTGTTTAACAATCTAGAGTTAACAAGTTATCTGTTTTCTTGAGTTAAAATCTCCTTATACATGAGCACCATTGTCTACGTGTCTGAGTCTCCCAGGCAGCCTCAAACTTCTTATCTAGAGATGAGCATTCTTTTCAAAGTGTTAACCCTATCAGTCTTAAGATCTCCTTTAAATCTTGATCAGTTGTCTGCATGTTCTAATATTTCTCGACAGCCCATGATTTCTTGTGCTCAGTGCCTCAGACAGAGTCTACCACACAAGTTTCTAGGATAATTTTGAGAACAATCGGAATTTTTGGAGCCAAGGCTAGTGAATACTGTAGCTCATTGCACTTATTTCATTAAAGGATGCAAGTCAAACAAGTGTGTAACAGCTTTTCTGAATGAAAAATGGAGGTCTAACTTGGCACATTTCCAAGGGATCACTGAGGGGCAGCACGCATATCACTGAGAGACTTGATTTAATTACAGTTTTTAATTCTATTGAAAATTACTTGGCATTTTTAAACTCTCATGTCCTTGCTCTGGTCTGATCCTTTCATTCTTAAATTATCACTGAGCAGTACATTTCAGTAATAGCAACACAGGCAGCAGCTGACATGTCTTTTTCATTATGGAAATTTAGTCAGACATTCTGTAGCTTTTTCAAGTCAGGAATACAGGGAACCTTGTTTTGATCCCTTCTACATGGATCTGTTACCAACATTTTTATTGTCTGTGGGCAAGTCTGTAAAAAGAAAAGATAGGGAATGTGGGGGTTTTTTGCAGCAAGAATTAATTTCAGTTTAGGAGTTGATTAAGATTGGTTTCAAAGCAGAGGTGTCATGCCAGCATTTCTTTTTTTTTTGGCGTCTTCCATGTGAAGGTTTCTTTTTTTTAGTCCTCTAATAAAAGCCAATGTGTGCTCCAAGGACCTGTTCCCTTGTCTTGTTACACCTGTGTGACCACAGCAGCTGTGAGACATGATCTAGTTATGACTGGGTATCTGCCTGACCCTGCTGGGGTGGCTGACTTTTTCTAAATCTGCCCTCCCTCTTCAGGTTACTGTTCTTTTTTTTTGCAAAAATCGAGTAAAGGAAGAAATCTGGAGGCCCCTGACACTTACCAGCACAGGTATAATTTTGAATTGAAATGTTGAGTCTTTTCACTGGTGTGGCCTGTACTCTCCCCCTTTGAGGATAATGGATCTTGGTTTTGCTTGACTGTTCTATATTCCACTGGGTGCAAATGATTAAAACTTGTATCATTCTGAAAATGTCAATTTTGTTCAGAACATCAAACCATCTTTTTTTTCTTTTTCTCCATTCTCCTTGCTGAAAATTTTTAGCCAAACTGGGATATGGTGTTTGATACAGAATATTGAGAAATGTCACATAATTTAAAGCAAATCGTTTCTTTGAGCTAAAGGTACCTAAACTAGCCAAAATATGTGAGGGACCTGCTGGGATGCTTTGTGTCAGATCCAGCTTGGCCCTGCTCTGAAACCATAACCATAAAGGTGAAAAGCAAGACCCATTAAGCATCAGGAGATGAAATATAACAGATTGAGGCTAAAATTTTTTAATGTTTACAAAAACATTGACATTTTTAAAATGTTTTGTCAGCTGGCACAGCAGAAATATCCATTAGAAACTGCAGTAAATTTCCTCTTGAATGAGTTTCAAGTATTTGAATCCTATATCCACACATTTATCCCTCCATGTACCACCATATCCCGAAATGCCTACCTTGTGAAATTTATCTTTTTATGTCTATTTTTTATTATAGTAGAGTCTCACGGAATAGTTATAAACTAATTCCTTGTACAATTTGCCTGAATTATTCATTTGCTGTGTTGCTACAATGATTTGGGGGCAAAGGTGATAATGCTTAGCTGTATTTCTGGCAGTTCTTAAAAATAATTGGATTAGAAATCACGCATTGAGAACCTACTTATTATTCTTAAGTGTTCAGGTCTAATTTAAGTGTTTTAATCAAGCAGTAAATGATGTACATCTCAGACTACTTTCTTTGCTGGTTTTTGAATCACAATTTGTAAGCACTCGAGCACGAGTCCTTTCATTAGGCAAAACAAATTTTTGTAGCATTTTGCCTTTCTCCTTCCTCGCAGCAGGAAATAAGCCCCAGCCAGGAATGTCAGAGGCAAAACCACACTGTGCTGTCTAAATAAATACACTGAATTAGCACATCAGTGAACTAATGCGATCAGAATTAATCTAATACACCTGCAGAATGTCTTGCCCAAATCACTGTTAATTGATTGCCATTGGTATTTGTCTGGGTTGCTGATGGAAATCCAGTTTTCAGTGAGGCGAGCAGTATTTTCATTAGCCTTCCGGTGCATGTATTGTGCTGCACCTGCCTGCTCCCAAAATGCTGGTTATAGCTGTCATATACTTTTATGAGGACAGGAGCAATGTTCTGGCAAGCTAACTTGACTCAAATTGTGCTGGGATATAAAACATGAAGAGCCACTTGTGATGGCAAAGGTAGTAAGTCTAATTTGATTAGGGCTTGGGTGACATGGTGGGTTATGGGCGTCGTTTGTCATCTCTCAGAAGTGTTGGCGAGAGAATCCTTCTGAGAGGAGCTGGAATTGGAACCCGGGAGCACCTTCAGCACCTTTCCTGCTCAGGGGAAATGGCAGCACACCCTGATCCATAGTGGCTGTAATGTAAAAAGAAACTGGAAAGGGAAACAACCTCCCTTCTGAAGTGAGGGAAAAGTTTTCAGTGGGAGTATGATTTTCCCCCTAAGACTTTGGTTACTGAGCCCTGGCTATTAAAAGCCCCCCAATTCCAAACCTCAAAACTCTGTTGTTAAACAACTGGACCTTATTTTCTAAAAATGTTTTAGAAAACTGTTCCATCAGTTGCTAAGCAACTAGGCTTGGAGGAAAAGGCCAGATCCTCATTTTATGTGAAGGGGAAGATTTCTAGGTATATATACTTCTGAATATAACATCCCTCCCCATTCTTCAAAGCTGTGGGTCAGGTTAGTGTCTCTCAGGCGGATTTGGTTGTGCACAGAGAATTCAGCTGATTACATGATTTTACAGAGATGGAAAACATTAAATATTCTTCCAGTGTCAGTATGATAAAAATATCTCCTTGTGGAAAATTGCAAAGGTTTAAAATTTGTCTACCTCAAGCATCCTGCTGGAATATGTGTTTAAAATTATTTGATTTCTGCTTTTTAGTTTGTGTTTTAGTATATAAACATGGCTGGAAGGGTCCATTAGAAGGCTGTGAATACTGGGGGAAGGAGCAGGGTGGAAAAAGGTCTCTTTTCCTCTTTTTCCTGGAATATTCTCTCTCTCTCAGGACTCAGGTGAGTGTTAAGGTAAAGCTAGTGTGACCTCAGAGTGAAAGAGGGATCAATATTAAGTATGCAATTAATTTCACAATCATGGTACACTCATGTTTCCCACTGTTGTACCTGGGAATATGGAAGACTAATGTAAATAGCAACCAGGAATACATTTCATCTAAAATATGGGACTAACATAAGAAATAGAGGTGGACTTTGCAAAGCAGCTTAAGGGAGTTGGACACCAAAGCTGTCTTTGGACCCCAAACTATCTTTGGGTTCATTACTGAAATAATGTATAAATATATTTTTGTTCTTTGTTTATGATAAAAATGAACACTGGTATTTATATTTCTGTATTTTTTAATAGATTAGAAATTAAATGTATACAGTGAGCTCATTATATTCTTTTTTTCTGAACATTTTTCATGTTTGTTGTTTTTTTTTCCCTAGAAAATACTTTTGCAGAAAAACTTGGCTTGCAGATAGCTGTTTGGAAATGCTAAAATAAGAACTCCCTAGGCCTGGCAGCTCTAAACTGGGTGAAGGACTTTGTCAATGGAGGGAATGAGAAAAGGTCTCCACTCTTTTTCAGTATAACAAGTGTTGTTTGGTGAATTTCTCCTACAAAGAATAGGTATAATACACAGTGCTGCTGAATTGGAATTTTTTTGATAAATAACTTGTAGGATACATGAATGGAGAAATAAAACTCTGTTATTTGGGATACCTCCAGCAGCTTGGTGTTTCCTCACTAAGAACTCTCCTCTGCCTGTTCAGTCCTTCTGTCCTGCTTCCATTAGATCTCTCACAAGGATCATGCTTAAACGTTAAGGGAACAAGCCGAGTATCAATAGATGTGTTGATAATAGATTACCAATATAACCTCAGTGTTCAGGTCTTCTTCCACTGGCTACTGGCAGAAAAACAACCTTAATTCTTCAAAACTCAAGTGAGGTCTATTTTTATTTTATTTTTTAATAAATAAATTGTACTGGATATTTTCAGAAGACTGTTACACTTTTTGAAGCCTTGTGACTTGCATTTTAATTATCACCTACCATCTAGTGTGTTGAATGCTTTTAGGCTTGTTCAGTGCATTAAAGCAGCAACTGTGTTAATAAATTCCTGTCACTGATTGATATTAAATGACATGTAGCAAACAGTCCATCTGTCTCTGTTCTATCCTTCCATGCCTTCTTTCATGTTTCCATTACAAATTCTGTAATAAATAGTCTGATCATTTTGAGTGACATTTGGGATCTTTATTGGACAGGACATTTCAAGTACGTCTGTCTTCTGACTGGCTTATAGCTGACAGTTCTAACAACAGCTATTACCTTCCAAAAGGCTGCTTTCTGAGTGTTCTAAGTACTCTCCGTATTCCCCCTCCTGATTTCCTCTCTGGTTTCAGGGTGTATATTGCTGACATTTCCAGCCTGTGTATTTTTTTTTTTTAAATTCAGACACTTCTTTTCCCCTATGATGATGATTTTATCACTGTTATGCCAAGTCATAACTCTGCTTCTCACTCTAAATCTTAATTCTAGTCTCTTTTGTCTAATCCTACTGCTGTTCTCTGTTAGCCTTGTCACTTTTGCCACTTTATATCTTTTTATATCTTTTATATTTTGGTGGGTGTAGCTTCCTAAGTACTCCAACTTTACAACTTCTATAGTATACCAAATACCTGGAAACCCAAAGCAGAACAATTAAAACCACCAGCTCAGGAAAAGGGTGTTTGATGTGTCTAATCCATTAATTATTACTGGGAGACACACGATGCTCTAGTTGCTCTTTGTTTACTGTAACATTTCTGTGCAATTATTATTTCTGATGGCTAAGCTACTAAGTTGTGAAGAGTTTGGCTATTTTTCTGATCCTTTTAGATCTTTTTATATAAGAAAGTTTAAATCAGAAGCTTTCCATCCTTCAGTTACTATCTCACTCTTCACTATTTTTAATAAATCATGTTTAAGTGGCCACAGCAGTTGCTTTTGTCTTTATCTTCTCATTCCTTGATGCTGGGAGGTGGCAACTTGCAGTGAGTCATACTGCTGAGATAAGTCTGGCACATGAAATTATTTAAACTGACAGTAATCCTCTCTTGTGTGAAAAACCAAACCTTAATGCTGCTTCTGAGGATGTACTGGATTAATTTCCTCTATCTGCTTGAGCAGAGGCATCAGCCTGTGCACAGCAAAACCAGAGAAACGCCTCTAGCTCTGGTGCCTCTCACCAGAGCTCTGTGCCCTGTCACTCCTTCCATAGCTTGTACTGTGTATAAACCATATATAGACTCCTGAGTTAAGAGATAACGCATACAGGTGAAGAGGGATCACTTGAAATCCTATGAGTGCTACATAAAGTGCAACAGCACCTGAAGGTCTTTCTAAAGCATTCAGGCCTCCTTTCTTCAATTATTTTAAAAGTTTCTCTGAGCATGACTGTTTGAGGTTTCTTTAAAATATAAGTAAATTTTTCACTGGAGGTGAAGAGTAACTGTTAAAAACCATGAAGTTTAATTCAAATTATTTTTGGGGGTGTATGTGGAAGTAAAAATAGAGCCCTTACCTGTTTCCATTTTTACGTCAGCACATTTAGTCCAAAACTGCAGAATAGGAACTGTTAGTGACTACGCTGTAGCGTGATATATTATGTTCTGAGGTTGTACTTCTCTACTTTAAATATTAATATTTCATTATTACAACACTTTATTTTCAGCTCTTCTGGAGAATGCAGCATCATACATTTTTAATTTTTCAGCCAGACACTTTCCATGCACACACAGGAGTTTTAACAGTGTGTTCTCCTTGTTTCAGAGAAGCCCTGGGCTGGAGCTCTGGGATGGTTCCAGAGGCCAAGCAGCACCTTGAGAGCTTTTCCCTGACCCTGGAGGTTGGAAGCAGCTGTGGCTCCAGGTCTGTCCCTGGGAGGTTACAGGTGAAGGCCTTTGGCAGCACTGAAATGTGAGATTTTGGGTTGAACCAGTCTTGTGTAAGCAATCTGTAGTTTCTGTTCTCTCTCCCCTCACACACAGTCCTGTCGTTTGCACAGTTCATTAGGTAAAGGGTGACTTGCTGTGGCACCATAGGATGTTGTTGTTGTTGTTGTTATTCTAAAATTTTAACTGTCTTTAGCTAAAACAATGAATTTGTTTAAAAATGCGGCAGCCGTGGCTCATTGAGATTTCTCAGAGTGGCTCTCACCACGTTCTGGGAATAAGCAGGTCAGGCTCCTACTGCATTGTGTAAGAGTCTTTGAGTCTGCAGGCACCTCTGCAATTGAGAAAGCATTAAAATAAAAAAAAATCAGGCCAAAATGTCTATCTAAAATGTCTAGGACCTGTCTCAAACTGGATAACAAAAAGTGCTGAAAGTTCTCAGCTTTAGTTGCCGTGTTCCCTTTTACCCTTTCCCTCAAAAGACAGGGAAGTCACATGTTTAGAGTCAAATGACATGCTTGAGAAAATAATGTATAAAATAGGGCTGAATTAAGTCACATTTTAAATCCAAGGAGCTCTAGTCCAAGGTCACATAGTTTACTCAATTTTAGCCATAAATCTCCAGATCAATAACCGAGATTGAGCCTGATAAGGAATATTTAACCTTTGGCAAACGCCTCTATCTGTTTTGTATAGACCTTGAAAACATAAAACCCCAGCTCTCTGTGTATGCAGTCACATGTGCCTGCAGCTTTTATCCATGGAAGAAACAGAAATCATGTTTTTATCAGGCAAAACATAAAAGATGAGATGAACGTGTGCCAAAACATTCTGTTACTCAAAATTCTCACTTCTTTTGTGTGTTCTTAAAACTTGCAGCTGTGGTTAAAAGAAAAATAAATACAAAGTTTTTTCGAAACAGAAAATACATTCTTTAAAGCATGTGTAGAAAGAGTATTTATTGTTTATTGCTGTCCCTTTTAAATTAAGAATTTTAGAATTTAGAATTTAACTGATCTGTATTCTGTGGATATTTAAGTTTGGAAAAAGAAGTAAAACGTGATGCCTTTGTGTGCCCATGGTCTGATGGGAGACGCACTTGAGAGGCAGGTGGAAGATGTGAGGTAGAAATACTCACTTGGAGTTCGGATTTCTGATGGGTTTGACACTAAGTGCAGAGTGATAAGAAGCAGGCACAGCATTCCAGTTTTTCCCTTTGCCTTTGAAAGTTTTTCCAAACACCAAGTCTTGATGAATTTGCCCTACTGTTAACAAATAGTATTATAATGATAGATCTAAATAAGAATTACAATGAAGTTGTAGAACAGCCACTTAAAGTGGAGAAAACGCTTGGATGAGTAAATCAGAAATAAATAACATCAGAAACCCAGAGGTGTAGGTTGGAGGAGGAGGCACGACCCCTATGAAGCTTTTAGTTTCTGGTTTTGTCCCCAAATGCCTGGGTATGGCTTCGGGAGGAGTGTTTGCAGGGAGAGCTTTTTCAGGCATCATGTCCTGAAATTTCAACCCAGTAACATGAAATTCAGACAAGACAAGATTAAGACTGGAAAACCCAAAGTAAAGTTTACAAAGTAAGCATATTTTGCCCTTCCCAAAGCTTCCAAGTGAAAAGAAAAACAACATTACACCATAGCAATAAAATTTCTTTCTGTGTTGAATGAAAATATGGAAAATTGCAAGAAAGTCCCCTGTAGACACACCCAAAAAGTGTGTTGGCTTTTCACGTGTGACTCCCGTCTTTTATATCTTTGAGAATCTGAATGTTAAGAATTCATTTTGGCATCACTGGTGAGAGTATTTTCAGGGCAATAAAGCTTTACCGAGTTCAATTTGAGAAAAAACAGTCCTTATGATGAGGCATGAGCGAGAAGAACAGCTATTTAGGTTATCAGTGTCCCAGAGAGGAAAGAAATAAAGGCTTTGGCTCTCATCTATCATATCCAAGCAGGCAGGACTCATTTTGGACTCAGATGAGTATTTAACAGCTTTGGAAGTGGTACTAACACAGGTGCAAAGTGGGCAGGAATGTGCAATTGCTTGTTACTGGTAAGGCTTGGCACCACAATGTATTTATTACCTGTGTGTACCACTGATAGTGTCATGTTTATGTGGGCAAAGCAGGATCCAAAATAACCTCACACAGATCCCATTAATTTTTCAAGTGTGAGACCAATTAACTGATTCATTGGGAAAGCCAAAGGTCATTTTTTGTGAGCGACTCATGGCCAGGAATTTGGCTTTGGAAGCAACAAGGAAATGGGATGGCATCTCCATCAGTGGAGGGACTGAAGGTCTGCTTCTGTCTGTCTGCTCTGCTGATATATATATATATATTTTATATATGTATATAATGCTTAGCTTGAATTCTTTATCTTTTCCTAGTAACTGGGGACAATAAAGGTCATAAAAGCGTCCCTTAATTTATCCTACATCATCCCTCACCAGTACAGGATCTTTGGATTCTCTCAAGCTTCTACTAAACATCGTGGTGCAAACCCCTGAGAGAGATCTGATGAACTGAAAAAGAAACAAAAACAGAGAAAATTTTGATTTTTAGAACCAACAGCATGTCAGAAGAAACTCAATTTAAGCAATTCTTTGGTAAAAAAACCACTTCTAAATCAGTAAGAAATTAAGCTAAACTGTCTTTTACTGTGATCACATAAGTATCTGAAGGGAAAAAGCCAGAGCACTTCAAACACATTTTGAAACACATCCTGGGTACAGCTTGTTCTGCCAATGCACTGAAATCAATAAAAACATTTCACTGATGTTAATGGTGTGGGATTGAGGCCTCAAAATGAACAGCTGTATCCTGATGAGGCAGTTGTGCACTATTTCACCAAGTCTGGCAGAGATTTTGAGCCCCAACAGAAAAAGCTACCAAACAACTGATTTGCAGAAGGGTAGAACAGTAGAAACCAAGCTGTGAAAAACTTCAACATATTTTTAGTTTGTCTTTAAATTGATTATGGAAGATCAATTTAAAACTATGTATTCCTCAAATCTAAAAACTATGTTTGTGGTAAATATGTTTTGCCCTGAGTGATGTGTGACTTTGTGTAGGTGGATTAGACTCAATACTTGCAGGAATTCAGTGACATAAACTCATCTATTTGCCTTACAAAATTCTTGCAAAAACTGATATTGGATGAAAAAAAGCCCATGTTTTCTAACTAATGTGTAAGCTTTTGACCTGAGTATTCAGTCTAAACACATAACTCTCTCCAAAAATAATAATAGTAATTAAAAAGGTGGATAATGTCCTGTTTACTTATGATTTCTCAAGAGGGATATGGACATGATTGTGAAATATTCTTTCCCACTATTCACAGCTTGAGGTTATTCTGTAATGTCCTATTACAGAGCACTCACAAAATTACCATGTCAGTTTAGTTACTATTAAGCAAAGATTTTTTTTGGAAATAGTTTTTCACATGGAGTTTCATCACTGTCTTCTAGGATAAGAATGGCAAAACTATTTTTTTGAAAGGAAGAGAAGATAGAGAACCACCATATTTGGTTTTTTTGGGGGGGGAGTGGGATGGTTCTCTATGAGAACATGAAGGTTGCTGAGTTACTGAACAGCCAAGTGCTGATGTGGTGTCTAAATTAGGGTCCACTGGTGTGGGCTGCCAGAGCCTCAGCGCTGTCTGGTGAAGTACAAGGACTTGTGAATAAAGAAATACTCCTAGAGCTTCTATTAAATGTGTCTTTTCACACCATAAAGCACCTGCTTTATGGAAGCCTCATGAAAAATTTCAGTCATGACTTCTCTGCAAGTCATTTTCATCCACTCGAGGGTGGCAGGAAGGAATCACTGAGGAAAGAACTATCCATAATATTTGTGAAAAATGGAGCCTAATGCTTGTCAGATGCCATTTCCTAACACTTGGAGGTACGAATCAAAGTGCACTCTGTGCAGGCTCCTTGAGGAAGGTGCTTACTCTGATCCCAAATTCTTTATCTGATTGTGTAGCTCCCCATATAAATCATATCCAGCTCAGTGCATCTCATGCTTGTTGCTCAGCATATTCATTCCCTTGCCCTGAGTGCAGATTTTTGAGTTCTCTAGGAAAACAGTTTTCTTTCTGGCTCTACAGCAACATCAAAACTTGATGGGAATTTTATACTCAAATGTCTAATTGCACTTTAGTTGTCTCTTTTGTCACTGACTTCAACTTATTTTGTCACTCTCTTTAAGTTCAGTCACTTCTTTCAAAGGCACAAGAGCAGCATAATTAAAAGAATTGTATTTTTTCCATGTGTAGATGGTAACCAGTAACTTTTGAAACAGGGGAATATTTATGTTTTCTTTTCACATCTGCAAAAGGAAAAGTAGTAAGCACTGAAATAAAACTTACCTTGTGGGTCGACAAACCTAAAACACAGCCTAAAACACCCTAATTGAATAGCAGATTATGATAGAAAATATAATATTTTTGAGAGATGCTTCCATTTCTATGTACTCAATTCAGATTAACACAGGATTTCCTTTACAGAAGTTATGGCATTAATATTGGTATTAACCTTAAAATCAGTGTCAAAAATTGTGCCAGTCAATATTTTTTAGATCATTTGGAAAAATTTTCCATGTCAGAAAAAGTTATTTAAGAAAATTTTAGCAAGTCTCTTAAAGACTGAAATGCAAACAGAACTCTGAGGAGTAATTTATTTATAATCTTTCTTCTGTGTGTGAAGAACATTTGTACTGATCACTTTTTGGCAGTTATCATTTGTAAATGCCCACAGAATTCTCCAGATAGTTCTATGATTTCTGCTTTGGGAATATTGTTTCAGTAGCTTTTTAAGTGGCTCTTAATTTATATGATGACATTTGTAAAAAATTCAAAACTGGTGGCTTTTATATAATTTTTATGAACTACTGGCTATTTGCCTAAATGTTATCCCTTGGAAAAGAATAATGTTAATACCAGGTATAAAACACAGCCAAAAGAAGAATGTTTTTAACCAAATTTAAAGCTTCTGATGTAGAGCCTGTAGGATGGTTCTCTCTTGTACTGTAATTGTAAAACCTTGATAATATAAAAATAGGCAACATAAAACTCTAAAACGTTGATAAAGACTTAGGTATGCATGTATTTATACTCATGTATGTCTGTGCACACAGTTTCTTGTTGCACTGCATTTAATGAAATATCCAAGTGGCACAATATGAGTAACAAAGTAAATTTTAAATACCAGCTGTAAAAGTTATTTTGTTCATAAATTTGCCCGGTATTGTAGAAGTCTATAATAGTATAACACATGCACCATGATGCTGTAATCTGCTCTCTGTGGTGTTTCTCCTACACATTGAGGAATGAGCATTTTCGTCATTGATCATAAATTATTTCATTGATTAGTGAAGATGTGGTGTTACCCCAAGTATCAAACCAACATCTTGATGGACTGTCAGATACTTCTGTATTTCAGAAACAGAAAATATTGGCAAGATCAAGGGTTAAAACATGAATAAACAATTTCCCTTTTTTGTGTAGCTAGATCAGAGCTGAATTGATCTGAGTATCTTTGCTGCTCAACACCTGCTTACAAATCCTCAATGTTATCAATACAGCTGTTTGTCAGAGCTTTTCATTGGAGAATTTTGTTGTTTCTTCCTTATGTTTATATTATTCCTGAACACTTTTGGAAGTTTTCATTGGCTTTCTACCATTCTTGTGTCTGACAACTTCTTAGAATGTTCTTCTTCCTGTTTAGATTCAATCTTTAGCAAAAAAAGTGAAATGCAAATGGACTTGCATGAAAGTGTGTTTGGCAGAGGACTCACAATTAAAAAATAATATTGAAGATTTAAATGGAAAAGCTTNATTATTAAAGTTTTAAATGAAAAATTTTTTTTTTTTTTTTTTTTTTTTTTTTTTGCAAATCTTTCTTGATTTCTAGGGTTTCTTGCCAAAATACTACTGGAGCCAGGATTTTGTCTGTCTTGTGGAACTGGGGGGGAGTTCCCAGGCATGGTCTCACTCCATGCTGGAACAAGATCAAGACAGAGAAGTTGGACCCTCCTGAGAGCAGGATGTAAAATTGTTTCAGAGAGAACTTGGTCCAAAGTTTCAGGTGAGACTTACTGAACTGTTGTTTTCTGTTAGCTCATGGGAAATTACAGAGATAAAAATTTTAAACCCTGAAAAATGCAGTAATATTTAGTGTGCAGAAGGAATCAGTGAGTTCAAGTCAATAAAAACTAAAGGCAAGGAGGAATGAAGAAGTTGTAAGGGATTAGGGCACGGTAGGTGGAAATGAGGAGAAGAAAGTCCCAAAGAAAATTGCAGCTCTGGAAGAGACTCACTGTTAAAGCACAACTGAAGTGAAATCTGGGGTCTTTTAGGGTTAATCTTCTGTGTTTTGATAAGAACACCACGTGGATGTCATCTGGCAACCTATCTGGTGATGGAAGTGCAAACTACAAAATATACAGTTATCCCTTCTTATTATAAAAAGTGTGTTAAGATTTAACCTGTACAGAAAACTAATTTACAGGACTGGTGTGTGTTAACACTCCGATAGTACTTTGGTTTGTCACATCTCTAATTAAGTCTGTTCCAGTATTTGTGGTATATAAATCCAGCAGAAGTGCAGGAATGCTACTCTAAAAGGTAACAGAAATATGGAGTGTAAGCAGATGGATTTTTTTAAGGTCTAGTAATAGGTTTTATTGGGTTTCTTTCTTTGTTTTTGTTTGTTATTGTAATCAAATAATGGTCTCGATAGGTTGGTAGCATGCATGAGATACTACTGCTGCTTTTTTTCCCCCCCTCCCCCTGAAAAGTGTGAAATTATTTGGTTGATTTCGTTTTGTTGGTGCCATCTATTTGCTGTACATATAGTCCCAGAGACAGCTGGACAACTTATTTTGTACCAGAGGATTCACATGTAAATTTATGTGATATTAAAAGGGTTTGGTTTTGTGGGGTTTTTTTTAAATATAATAATGCTTTACAATATGAGGATGTAAGCTGTCAGGTACCAATTGAGATACTAATATTGTCATTATATTACCCTGCTAGGCTTGCAGCATGGAAAAAGCTGAAAATGGACAGAACAGTGAGAACAAAAGGAAATGCAATATGGTGCTTCCAAAAGTAATCAGTCGGGAGAATTATTGCAAACCTGGATCCTTAATGGGAGGAAACTGCACAGGAGGCAGAAATGACTGAAATGACCTAGAGATGACAGTGGCTGTAAAAATATGGTGAGCACTAACAATGCAGTACAGAGGGGAGAAAGCAAACCTGCCACATTATGGATCAACAAACAGACAGTTCCTCTTTATGGGGCACCATTGAGACCTCCTGAAAATGCCTCCTTGGCAGATAGTAGTGGTAAAGGGAAAGGTAATAGAACATTCAGAACAAGAAAAAAAACAACAGGAAATTGAATAAAATTGTTAGAACAATTATTTTTCTTTTGGTAGTAGTATTCAAGTCCTCTCTGCTTGTAGAATGCACTGAATTACGTATTTGGGTAAATATTTTTATCAAAAAATTGTGGTTTTAACTCAAGATAAATCTTTAAATACTCACATAAATATGTTTGTGTGAGTGTGTGTTATGCCACTTTTAATTTATTTTTTTTTGAGTTGTTAAATTATTGCTCTATTGTAAATCACACCAACCAAGGAAGAATAGCCAAGCCCAGAGAATGGTGCTGCATCCAGTTGGGGCCAGTCACTAGTGGGGTCCCCCAGGGATCAGTGTTCAGCCCAGTCCTGTTTTATATCTTCAGTGATGATCTGGATGAGGGAATTGGGTCCACCATGAGCAAGTTTACAGATGACACCAAGCTCGGAGCAGGTGTCGATCTGTTGGAGGGCAGGAGGGCCCTGCAGAGGGATCTGGACAGGCTAGAGAGATGGGCAGATTCCAATGGGATGAGATTCAACAAGTCCAAGTGCTGGGTCTTACACTTTGGTCACAATAACCCCACGCAGAGCTATAAGCTGGGGTCAGGGTGGCTGGAGAGTGGGCAGACAGAGAGAGACTTGGGAGTGCTGGTGGATGGGAGACTTGGCATGACCCAGCAGCGTGCCCAGGCGGCCAAGAAGGCCAATGGCATCCTGGTCTGCATCAGGAATGGTATGGCAAGCAGAACTAGGAAAGTTATCCTTCCCCTGTGCTCAGCACTGGTTAGGCTGCACCTTGAGTACTGTGTCCAGTTCTGGGCCCCTCAGTTTAAGAGAGATGTCAAGTGCTGGAATGTGTCCAGAGAAGGGCAACAAGGATGGTGAAGGGGCTGGAGCAGAAGTCCTATGGGGAATGATTGAGGGAGCTGGGATTATTTAGCCTGGAGAAGAGGAAACTCAGGGGTGACCTTATCACTGTCTACACAACAATCTGACCAGAGGTTGTAGCCAGGTGAGGGTTGATCTCTTAGGCTACTAGTGACAGAACAAGGGGCCACACTCTCAAGTTCTGTCAGGAGAGGTTTAGGCTTGATATTAGGAGAAGATTTTTCTCTGAAAGGGTGATTCCCCACTGGAATGGACTGCCCAGGGAGGTGGCAGAGTCACCATCCCTGGAGGTGTTTAAGAGAAGACTGGATGAGGCACTTGGTGTCATAGTTTAGATGATGGGTTGATGCTGGGTTGTGGGTTGGACTTGATGATCTCAAAGGTCTCTTCCAACACGGGTTAAAACATTTAAGAAAAAGAAACAAAGAAATTACATTTTCCTTTAAGGTTAACTTTTGAGAAGGAATTTCTTTCCTAAAGTCCCACTGCATTTCCCACTGGTATTTCCTTACCAAGGCCCTCTCCTCAGTTTTCATAGGCTGTTTCAAAAATCCACCCCTACTGCCTGGTCTGAAATGATGAAGTGAATTGCAGACAGAGAAATGGGCTTTTTGTCAGTGATTGCTCACAGTCTGGATGGTACAGCAATGTAAGAGTCACCTGCAGAAGTTTGTCCCCCTTTGGCAAGGAAGGATTGTGTCCCAGATCTTAAACTAGAAGCCAATATTGGGATGCAGCTGAATGTCATTGGGAGGCAAGGTATTGTATATTAGACCTACATAATGAATGCAAATTGTTTCTTTAGGATCCAAATGGGAAAGCATAAAGGGCTACAAAAGCCTTAATTTATGATTTGTTCATTTAAAGCTGCAGTCCATTAAGTACCCATTAAATCACTATTTTATATGCTGCTAAGTGCATGCCTATCATCAGAATAAAAAAGATTGTTTTAATTCACCCAGTATCAAATAAAACATTTTAATTGAGAGCATTTGTGATAACAAATTGACTGGAATTGAAAAGTGGATTAATGCTGAGCTCTGATGACAGGACGTCTTTGTGATTTGGCTTTTAGTGTCTTGTAGATGGATAAACAGTAACATTATACATATGTTTATTTGTATTTAGGTCTCAGTTACAAAGATGCTGCTTTCATTGCACTGGTAGAGTTCCCTAGACTCATGTCTGCCATAGCAAGTTTTACTGTGGAGCTCAGATTATATCTTTTAAACCATTTTAACCTTACCCTCACTACTAAGGGCCTCCATTATTTAGGTTTTGTCCTAAAATGGGGAGTAGACACAAGCAGATGAGAAGAAATTACACATTTTCCTTCCCTTGGGTATTTCAGTGTTTGTTTGTATTTCCAGATAATACAAAGTTTTAACACCTGCATTCAAAGAACATTCATTTGGAAACACTGACTTTTCTTTTTTTTTTTTTTTTTTTTTTTTTCCTTCAAATGAACTGGTTCCTTTTCTTTTGGTCATGAGCTGATGAGCCACTATTTCCTGGCCTCTAATTTTCTCTGTTGGGCTGAAAAATACTTCTCCCGGGATAAAATAACTGGAATATGTGTAGCTAGATATACACAGCTCTGCAGCAAATTGAAGTTCTTGCTCACTTGTGCTAGAATTGTCTGAATTCCCAGAAGGAAGCATTCTAAGAAAACACAGTTGATAATCATTGATTTTTAAAGCAAAATGCATGGTCCTGTTTAATATAATAAACTCTTTTAATTTGGTTAAAACAGACCCAATACTCGATTTTCTGAAGAGAATTTTGGCATCAAGAAAATATTTCCACACATAGTTTTAGGGTAAAATTAGGTAAAATTAGTTGAGAAATTGAACCCAGTGTCAATATATGCATCCGAGAAGGTCACCCTCTGTCTCCCAGGAACTGCTGGATTGCTGTTGTAATGACTGTTTTCTCAATAATGGGGATATTCTTGGTGTGGGAAGGAGAAGCTGAAGAGCAGGAGGGCCGAAGAGAAGATACCTGTAGCAATGTGCAGCTTGGAAAGACAAGTAAAGGGCAATCCTGCAGATCTTGGCTCGGACACGCTCTCCAGTTAAGCAATTATGTTACCTTGGCCTTCTCTGAGTAGTGTTTTCTGCCAGCCCATCTGGCCTTCTCCTTAACTTCTCCTGCAAGTTTTCTATTTGCAACTCTTCCAACCTTCCCTAGAGCTGCTTCCCCATCACATGTTCCTGCTCTCTGGCTCTGCCTTTCCCCAGCTTCTTCCCTCTTATTGATCAAACAACAGCAACCCCTGACAAGATCATGCATCTTAATGTCTGGTTTATGTGATTATTCAGTATGCTGTTAAAAGCTGCCTTTAAAACACATTTAGTTTTAATCTAGTTTTAGTGACCCTCCTGCTTTATCCATATGCAAGTAATTCCTCTAAAGGTTTTCAAATTCAGTACCTTAAAATGTTTTTCAACCTAATTCAAAGTGTGAGGCAAGTGTACCTACCTGCTGGGAATTTAAAGAAGATTTATTGTTCATAGTGTGAAAGGGTATTTTCAAGAAAACATTTCCTCATTCCATTAAGTTACTGCATTTTTCTTTTTCTGAGGATTCCATTAATCTGTGTTTGTCATTTATACACACAAGGAACAACTCTGAAAGTGAAGGCATTTATCTATTGATGGGAAATCACCTAGCACAGGACTTCAGTTTGCCTCAGTTTTTTTATTGAACTTGGAGATTTAGCTCAGATGTAGTTCATGAAACAATGAATACTGGAAAGCAGAGAGAGGAATGTTATTGAATTGATGATTTAATTAGATTTTAAATATACATTTTCTTAATATTAAACAAAGGGCTTTATTGATGGGGATTTAATATTTTTTTTCTCTTTTAGTAGCAGAGATATGATCATCCCACTCTACTCAGAATTTGTCAGGTGGCATCTGGAGCACACACTCCTTCGAGAGAACCTGTGCACATAGTATTCAACACCATCCCTTTGCCACTTTGGAGTGGTGTTCTTTTTTATACCAGATCCTAAAATTCAGCAGCTGAAAAACAGATTTATGCATATTTTTCAGATATGACAGAAAAGGCTTGACTCTAGGTTGGGATGTTTTTTGTGTGGTGCTTGGTTTTGTTTCCCTTCAGCAGGCCTCTTGTTTCTGCACGTGGAAAATCAATCTCATGTAATGCATTGGGAAACTCTCTCTCTCAAAGCTCCCTGCCTTTCACTTTGGGTTATCCTCTCAGCCAAATCCTGGGAGATTATAATTGATTTTAAAAGTCAGCAGCAAAAGTATTTGATCTCTAGGTGACAAACAGTCAAAGAGGAGCCCTCAGGATCACTGTTAAATGTCAATGAAATTAGATTCATGCTAGGATAGGCAAGTTACAAAAATTTAAATCCTGCTGTAATACTGACAGTAATAAATGGAAACTCAGCAAAATGAAGCTACTAGTCACCAATGTGTAATGTCACAAACTTGAACAAATGGTTACAGAGCAGCTCAGGCCTGAATTAAAACCAAACAAGCTGAGACAAGCAATATCATTAGATGGATAAATAAATTTATTCGAGTGGATATAATAACATCTACATTAGAATAAAAGCCAAAGTTTTAGCTGATCTGCTTAAGATAATCTGGGCATCATCACTCAAAATGGGCAACAGCACCTGCATGCACCTGCTACTAGTACAAGAATTTGGAATGTTGAACCCTGTTGTAGTTTTTCCTCTTTCTTTTGTGGTGCTTTAAAAAAGTCTCTGTAGAAAACTGTAGAGAGCTTTGCAATATTCTCATGGAAATACTCATCTATTTACCATCAAGAGCACCTAAAACAATACTGGTCTGTGGAATGGCAAAACAACCTTAGCAAAGAACAAGGTTCAATTACATTGACTTGGCCTGAGAGAGCACGAAGAAAGCTGAAGGCACTTGGCCATAGGAAGGATGTACAGGACACTTCAGACAAAACAACCAGAAAACTGCTTCCAGGAAGACAATCCTTCATGGCACATAATAGACTTCTTGAGCCATAAGAAATGCAAATAATGAGAGAAAAAATGTGGTTTCTGGGATAACAATTAATTAGATGGTACAGCAGGTAGTGTTATGTTGTAGTCTTACATTCAGCTTGTTTTCAAACAATGCAAAACATTTTGTTGAGGGATTTTAACAGTAACTCTATCAGTGCTATAACAAGCTGCAATTTTTCGTTCTAAGATCAAGTGTATCAAATTACACCTTTAGCATCTTCAGCAAATGAAGAAAAGAGTGCAGTGCTGATTTTTCAGCAGCAGGAATGTTAAGTGAAAACGTTGGAATATCCAGCTATAAAATACAAATAGATTAAGAGATACTTAATGCTGAAACAAAAATTTAAAATTGTCCATTAAAATGAGNTTTTCCCCCCTTCCGTCCCTCCACTTCCCATTTCCATGTTGGCTCTGCTCTCTGTATCTCCAGGCAGCACAAGGAGGTAGGTGCTCAACCCAGATACAAATGACAAGCCAAAATAAACCAAACAATTCCCATCCTCTTATCTAACATTTTCAAGCTTGTGAGATGTTTTAGAGGGCACCTTGGTGACTTGGAGCCAGCTGGTGCCCTTGAAGCACCCTGGCTTGGCCATGTTTTCTCTCCTATTTCCAAGGGCTTCTTTGTTGTTTTTCCCTTGGTTGTACTAAAATCTGCTTGTTGCCTTGACAAATATTTGTTTCTGTTTCCGTGTAAGTAAACATCTGACACAAAACTGTCTCAGGATTCAGTATGCAGATGACTGCTCTGCTACTGTTTACCAGAGTTCAAAACCTGGGCAAACAGCAATTTGTTTGGGCTGAATAAGTAATACCTTATTTTAGAGTGCACAAATAGCCATGTAATTATTTTAAATTAAGAAATTACCATATCATTTCAGGCTCATTACATGGGTATTTATTCTCAGCAGATTATATGCAGGCTGTTACAATAGTAACTAGTGAAACTTTTGTTTTGAAAGGGAAATAGAGTAGTAATGAAAGGAGGAGTGTCTGGTGAGTTTTCAATCGTTAAAATGGGAGCAGCACCTCAGAGGTGTGGAGCTCCATTTTCAAATGGGAAAGAACTATTCATATTTTATAGCATTTTAGTGAAGAAGTGACCTGCAATAATGCACTATTTATTTGTCTATTTAACACAAGGAAACCCAGGAGCTTTGAGAGCTGTAACTGAGGCAGAGGTTCTGAGGACAATCTGCTGAGAGTGTTGGCTCTTCTTGATGATACTTCTTCCTTCCTGGAAGTCAGGAACCTGAACACACCCTCAGGACTTGATTTCTGTGCTCTAGCTCTGAACACCACTCCCTCAACTCCTCAGATTGGTGCTCTTAGGGGGTTAGTGTGAGCCACAAGGGTTTGCGAATGAGACACATAGTTCCATCTAGGGTTTCCATGTGAATGATGGATTTTTCAATGGTTGTGGGCCAGGTGTGGAGCTCAGGCACAGGTGACTGAGGAAGCAGCAGGAGGTCCTGGCAAAAATGACGGAATCAACAACCTCTGGAGAGCCTGATCCAGTGAGTCTTCAGTCTTCCATTACCTTCCAGCATGTGCTGCAGGACAAACAACTAGCCCAAGTCCTCCAGTTCCCCAGTTGAGTTTCCTCAAAGAAGAGTAGGATCACTCTCGGTTCTCTTTCATGATTAGAATTACTTAATCTCTCTAATCTTAGCATCAGCTGAAAGGACAAGCACGTGAGAAATAGTTGTGGCAAGGTAGAAATTCACCTAGTCATAAAGTAATTGCTTCTAAACTGTTAGTCATTCATGGCATGATTCTAATTTCATTATACTTAGGGGATTGAAATGAAACACACTTTCAAATTTGCCCCGGAGCATTTTTCTGCAGTATTGGATTGGAAAGCTGTAATTTGAATAAATGAAATGAGTAACCGAAGACAGACTTTCCCTCTCCCCAATATGTCTCATTTAAAAAAAAAAAAAAAAAAAAAGAGAAAAAAAAAAAGAAGAAATCTGTCTTGTTTAAGTAATTAGCAAGATGCTGACAAAATGCAGGAGGCATGCAGTGAGTATTTTGTGTCTCAGCGGAAAACAAATTAATAAAGACAATTTCTGTATAGACAAGCTAAGCTTGTTTTCAGAGGGGACAAATTCTTTTTGTATGATAAAGAGAAATAAAAGAGGTAGTGAGAGAAGAAATGTTCATGAAAGCCTGGCAATAACCTTGTTGTTCACTTGAGAAAGGGAGAGCCATAACACTCAAAAAGCCCTTAGGTGTATTACACAGCTGCCAGACCTCAGGTCTTCGACTGGAGGAGATAATGACTATGTTTGCTGCTCAGCACAAGAGAAGCCAATAGAATGATTGAGGGATGGCAGTGTTCTGCTGTGGTATGCAATAGCAAGAAATTACTAAATTCTACCTCAGCCCCTTCCCTGTTTTCTCCTCCAGTCCCATGAGGTCAGTCTGCCTGAGCTGCTTTCCTCAGCCACAGTGGCAGTTCCCTCAGGTTCACAGTCACAGTTGCCTGTCACGTAGTCAGGGCTTTGCTGGAAGTCACAACTCCCTTCTTATTCCAATCTAGTGCACCTCCTTCTTTGGTCTCATTCCTTTAAAAAAACTGACTTGATTTCAGTTAGTTAATTCAGGTCAGTGCATCCCTTCCACAGATGGTCGGAAACAGGCTCTTTTCCAAAGGCTTGGAGAATGAGCATGTCCAGTGAGATTGGGCTGACGTTAAAGAGCTGAACATTGGCCAACTCACCTAAAAGGGATCTAATGAGGAAAACACAGCTGCACACCTCAGACTGGCTTTTAGATAAAAGTTATTTATGATTTATGACAGATCACCCCTATATATGACAGATCACCCCTATATATGTGAATATTACCCTGAAGTTGTTTGAAAATTTACCTCTAAAATAAAACCTGTTCATGCCTTTACCCCACCCTCAAACTACTACTGATATTTTCTTCCTTCTCCAAATCCCTGTTTGTCTCTCCTGGGAAGGGGAAGCATTCTTTCAGTGTCCTTTTCTCACCCCTGATATCTTACAGTACTCTTAGAAAAAGGTGCAGTCACTTTCAGTGTGACCCTTCACAAGATATATCAATAGATGGCAGTAGCTGAATCTCATTGGAAAGAAACATCTCTTTAAAAACATCATAATTGGCTTTTTCTGCAAGACAAAAATGAATGCACTCTTTATGGATTAAGAAGAGTGCAAGTTATTTCATAAATAAAGGGGCAAAGTACAATTTCCCTTTTTCATTCTCAAAAGTATTGATTTCAAGTTGCTTAAAACAGCATCAAGTTTGCTGGAAGCCATAAATTGAAAAGAGTCCACAGGTTCAAAACCAGGATCAGAAACAAGGATCAGTTCAAGTCTATGAATCTTTCATTGGAAACTGGTTGGAGACTTGTTGCTGATGACGTAGCCATGATATTCACTTAAAAAACTGACTGTCAAAACTTGCACTATAATTTGGAGTCAGGAAGTCCTCCATTCCAGGTGGATCAGCTAATTTTTGGGATCTCCCCAGATGTTTTCCTAATGCAAATCCAAATATTCTATTGCTGTCTTGTATTTACAACTTAATTTCACTAATTCAGAGCATACTGTATTTGAACATGTCTATTTTAATATCTGCAATTTACTCTAAAGCAAGATTTCAACATACTCTGTAATCACCATTGATTTAATGGAGTAAGTTCCAAAAAGCTGATTGGTTAATCAGTAACTCCAGAATTCAGACAGATTTTCAAAATATCCTAATTTTCAAAAATTCAGAAGTCTCAGTCTCCTTCAGTGACAATTTATTCTTCTGGTTTCATGACTCCCACTTATTTCCCTGTAGCACAAAATTTACAATTCATTATTGTGTTGCTGGAGAAGCTTCAACAAAAATCAAAATCTGTTTGTGCGTATGTATTATACATCTTAAGTGAAAACTCATTTTGGAACATCACATAGGTTTTTAGATCACTTAGATTTTTCTCATCAGAAGCAAAATGTCACCGAAATCAGCATAAACCAGTAAATTAAAGCATATGGCTGCTGATGTATCAAAACTTCTTGAAGGGAAAAACAGAGCCCTCTGGCAGAACATTTCTGAGCACTGTATCATCTGAATTCCTGGGTATGTGGAAATATTTTGTGCTTATTTGCAAGCACAGGTTTTTTTTAAAATCTTGATCATGATTATTTAAATTCTTTTGTTTATAATTCAAAGTTTTCTTGCTTCTCCCTTTCTGCAAGTGTTTAAGTGATGCTCCAGTAGGAAAAATTCAGAACAGATATATTTTTGTGGCACTTACTCTGTGAGCAGTCAGGGGAACTGCACTGCCTGGTAATGGGCAAACCCAATGTTTTTGGATTTCTAGCCGAGTTTAGAGGATGGTAAAAAGCTGGAAGCTTACACTCAGCATTATCTAAGTTCTGTGCATTAGCAAAACCATGTTGTACTCCAAAATAACCATTTTTTTTCCTGACATGTGAAGAACGCTTTCTCTGGATAGAAATGTATTAGGGTAATTACATTTATGTGGTAATATGCAACTGCTTGCTTGTTGCTGTATCATTTTAAAATGGTTGTTTATTAATGAATAATAGTTATTATTTCAGGATTTGAGCATATATTTTTGTGCACCCCAGTCTCCAGGTAAGCCAGAATGTACCTGTACTGAATATTTATCTACTTACCCAATGGCTTTGGCACTCCTCACTCTGGTCCCTCTTCCTTTTACAAGCTAAAGCTGCTAAGATAGATGGCTACTTGCTTCTGCATGCAAGCTAAATAGATGTAATTTTAATCCAAAAGTGAATTTAACTTGCACATCTACAAGATGATATGGTGCATTCAGTCTCTGTGAGACACATTTTTAATGATGAAAAAGAACTTGGAAATGGGTTAAGAGTGTTATCCATCATTTTCCCCAGATCACGATACATGATTTGACTCAAACATCTGTCAACCACACAGTAGTTCATTTTCCTGAATCAAACATCAGAAAGGCTAAGAAACAATAATGTTGCTCAAGGAAAACTGAGCACCTGCTGGGCAGACAATATTACTGTTTTCAGCAGTGTGGAAGTCTAAAGTTTTGAGTGGTTTAACTGAAACAGCTGTTTCCAGAGGGGTGTCCTGGTGCCCCTTGCTCTGCTCACACAGTGGCACAGGTCACAGTTTGTATTCCCAGACAAATGGCACAGGTTTGAAGTGCCACGTGTGTTTTCCCTCAGTTCTCTGGAAGTCCAAAGCTCAGACACGACCTTTCCTGAAATTACAATCAACCTATGCCAAGTGTAAGGGTGGAAATGAAGAGATTTAATTTGTAAGGTTCCTCTCTGTCTGCTGGAGCTATCTGTCTAGAGCAGAGCCCGAGGCTGTAAGCTGCAACCAGAGCTCCATTCCCATTTTTCAGAGCAACAGTGAATGACTCTGTGGAAGTTTGTGCTCAAAAACCTGCTGTGAAGAATCAAACAAGATTTTTTTTCCCCACAGATATTTTCTGTAAGTAACAAAATCTGTGCTTACTTAATATGAAGAGAAAAAAATCCCCAAGCTGCTAGAGGAGAAGGTGGATTTCCAAGGATTAAAAAAAGCCCAAACACACTTCATAAAGGTGCTGAGCTTTAAAGAAAATTGGCTGATCCTTTTTTCCAAGATAACTGTTTTTTCAGTAATAAGGTTTTAGAAAGCTTTTCCTATAGTAAGAAATTTTCATCCATAGTTAAGACCTTTCTCAAAAATGCATATTACATTATCCTGGCCAAAATTTCTTTGTTGTTGCCAGTAAAAATAGGACTTCCTTTTCATCAGGTAGATATTATTAATTATCAATTATTAATTATTAATTGTGGAGTTTAAGACTATGGGCTGTAATGTTAAATGCAGGTTTTTAAAAATGAAAAGTATAATTTCATTCCAAAATTATTGTCATGTCACATCAAGATTAAAAAAGATTACTTCTTTAAAGGTAAATGCAGGTGCATGTAATTCAAGGATCAAGGTGATTCTGTTAGAGACACAGGGCCACAATAATGTTGGGCCTTTAAAGTTTTATCTATAAAAAACCCCAGAATATCAATCTGTTTCTGTCTTTTCTTTGGTCACTTCACCCCTAGAAAATTAAATAGAGAAAGAAAAGTGGGGTGAACCCTCAATTCCATGAGGTGTCTGTACTTCACATCATCTCTTTCCAATCCTGGTGTTCTTTTAGCTGTGGAGTTACAGATGGTGGTTGCTCTGTGCAGCTTCTGAAAGCACCATGCAGGTTTAAGCACCAGACTGTCAGAATCCCAGCTGCTAGCTAACAGTCAAGTCCTGATTTAATGTAATCTAATTCTTTCCTCTCTCTAATTATTTTTCCTTCCACCAGAGTGGAGACAAGTTTAAAAAAAAATTAAAAAGAATATAAAAGTATAGAGGAAACATAGGTATTGCTACCAATATCTTTTTTCTTCTTGACCTTCCAGTCCGCAGAAGATTCACAGCCTCTATTTTGTGAGGATTATTGGGATGATGAATAAATGCTATAAAGTTCATTTCACAGTCTTCAAGTCTTCTGTTGGAGTAATTTGGGTTTGCAAAGTTTCACAGTACTTTGGCAGCACTGCTTTCCACAGATACCTTCCCACAGCAGCACTATTTCAGTCTTTCCTTACACTGACTCACGAGTGGCCAGTAGGACAAAAACCTCAATTTTGAGTTTGTCCTTATCCACTTTGTGCATTGTTGGACTCATGAGGACCGTCTAGGTTCCAAACAAAGGGTTAAAACCAGCCACTCCTGTACTCTCACCCCTGTTAGACCACTTGAGCTCATTTCTGATGACTCTACTAAGATTTTGTAGTGAGGGACCGGGCCCCCAAACACCTGCTCCAACTAGAAATCTCCTCAGAGTAAATGCAATCTGAATTAGAAAGCTGAGAATAAATACACCAGGATCTGTGGGAGTAGCTGAGTTTATCTCCATCTTTCTTCCTCAGATGCAGATGGTCCCCAGGAGCTGTCCCTGCTCTCCATGGGTGCTCCTGAACCAGCAAACCCCACAGGGCCCCTGAATCCAGAGGTCCCAACTACAACCAGCTCTTTGTTAAGGTGAGATCTCCTTCCCTCTCCCTTCCCAGATAGATGTCTTTGGATGGGTGACAGCAAATCTGAGTACACTTCAAGCAAATTCCTGATGTGGGAAGAGGATCCTGGAGCATGTAGTGGGGGCTCTGTCTGTCAAGTGTTGATATCTCTCTTATCTTCTCTAGAATAAATTAGACCACAGGCTTGCATGTGACTTCTAGCAGTCCTTTAAACAATTTTAGCCAGACAGGTGATGTGAATATGTGTTATTTACTGATGTTTTTTACAGCTCAGTTTTTTGACCTCTCCCTAGACTGACCCACTGTCATGCTTAATAACATCAATATGCTTATTTTGCCTTCTGAAAATACATTTTCTTTGTAACACAGATTCACAGAGATCCTGTTTTTGTACCAAGAGAATTTTGCTGTGGTGCTGGTTGTATGTTGGGGTACCCAGAGGCTGTGGGAGCAGTCTAACGTTATTTTTTCAGTCCAAATAAATATGATAAAGACATGAAGAAACTCGTGAGCTAAGAACCTTGAGATCACATTCATGTACATGTTTTCTGTTAGAGCCATGAAACTGCAGAAAATCTAAAAAAATTTATCCAACAATAGTTTTGTATTGGGATCAGTAGACATATCAGAGGAAACCTGTGGTTTTTCAGCCTTTGATTATGCCATTGGTGCTTCTTTGTTTCCCCTTCCTATGTATGTTTTGCTTTTTTCAAGGATGGAGAGCCTAAAATGGTTCAGGGTTGTGCTTTGTCTCAGAAATGGCTCCAACCTGGCACTCTGAGGGTGATGGCAAGGCTGTGGTTTGCTGTGAATTAGCTTAGTGCACTTGCTGGGCCTGGGAATCATGTACTGGAACTAAGGCGATAGACCATTCATGGGTTTCATTCTGTAAGGTTCAGGGAGCCTCCTGCAAAGTGCTTGCTTTTAGTGCACTTTACAGGGCTTCAAATAACACCAGCTTTGCAGGGAAAAGGAAAAAAAAATCCAAAAAAATACACAAATCCTGATGCAAATGCTCTGTCTTCAGTCAGCTTTGCTAAGTAGGGACAGTGTGTTACAGCTCATTGTTGATGAGAACTGTGTTTTCCAGCAATACCACTTGTACATTTTTTCAGGCAGGGAAAGGATCTGTTTTCTGTTTCAGCTTTTAAAATATAGTGTGTAAGAAAAACTGCATTTCTTTTCTCAGGCTGCAAGAGGAAACACTGTATGCTACATATAGCTATTATTTATGTCTCATAAATTTGCTTGATTCACAAGTATGTTAAAAGTGTAAAAATATTTCTTTCCAAGTTAAAAAGAAAAATAAGGGGGAAAAAGACATCCTAGGAGAACTTTCAGGTCACAAGTTCTCTCCCTTGCCTTTCATGAAGGGACACTTAATGGAGCTGTGAGTTGTAGGCTTGGCTCATCTCTCCAAAGCCATGCTTGGATGCTAGCCCACGTGGAGAAGAGTTTGGCTATCTCTGCCACACAGTCCTTCACACGAGGAGGCTTTGCTGACTGATTTGAGAGGGTAATGAAGGAGACAGTGAAATGGGCAGCACCGGCACAAGTGTTTGGTAGGCAAGGGAGAAACACATGCCCCATCCAGGAGGCTGTAAGCACAAATAGCTGATTCCTCAGCTTTCCCTTTTACCTCTGCTTCTGAAGAGCAGCACGTGGTGTTTTAGGAAGCTTGCAGTAAGGATGCACACCAGTCTGTCAGATTCTGTAGCGTTTTATCCATGTCCAGGAAAACTCAAGCCAAATGCCGGTCTTTTCAAGAGGGAATTCTTTGTGGCATCACAGGATACATAGTTCAGGTCACTGGTGAGAGATTCACACTCCCCAAAAGAGTGATTATCCCTTGTTCCATTCTCTCTTGGAAGGTGTAGAACCTTCCAAAACTTACAGTTGGTTTGTTGTCTGGTTTGCTCTGGTTTTTTCCCCCTATCAGTTACGAACTCATGTAAAGCCCAGGCTAATCTAGAGTGTAACACAATCGAGGGATTTGTTTATTCATAACAATTTATTAAGCTGTGCAAAGATAGTACTATTCTAAAAGGTTTTTGATTGTATTTCTTCTTAAAGAGTAGAAAATGCAAATGGCTTAATACAACCAGCTGTATCTTCTTTGACTTGCTAAATCATGAGGAGTCATGGTACAAAACAACACAGCTTTCTTCCAGGCAACACTAAATTTATTGTACAATGATGCCAGGTGACAATGGAATCACAAAGGAAGTGCCTAGTACATCAAAAATTAATACCTAGAGAGTCCATTTTTTTATGGTGATGATGATTATAACTGTTCACTCTGTGTTTGAACATAATCTGCTCAGAACAGCAGTTTACTAAATGTACTGAGAATTACTGAACAAAATACAATTCAAGGTCACGTTTGGGTTTTCATTGGGCAAATAACTATCATTTTCTTCTCAATCAAAAATAAAATTGCAATGTTTCAGGAGGCACTTGGGTTTGATGCATACAAATGGGAAGTTAATACCTGGGCTCTGAGCAGTTCAGAGCTGTGCAGAGGAAAACAAGCATGTCAGACTGTACTTTTCTTAGTTAGAGAAGTATTATTTGACGTCGGGAACTGTTTCTTAAATATTAAAACGCTGAGCAAACACTGTAAGAGGTGGCAATGCTACTGAGTCCCACACAGGGATGGACAGCTGCCTTATTATAAACACACACTGACTTATCAAAAGTGATAAATAGAAGAGAGGGAGAGAGGGAGGAATTCAGCCCCTCTTCTTGAAGGGCTGACTTAGAGTTCTTCCCAGACCTTTACAGTGTTCATTTGAAATAGAAGTCTCACAACGTCTGCTTTATAATCCATTTGTTACTTTCTTATGATGTACCTGTTTTATTTCAAGAAACAAATCAGTTACAAACATTTATTTTTAGCAATGAATCACACTTCTGGGCACACTTAGCCAAAGCTTGTGCATGGTCTGTCCGGTACCCTGTGAGCAGGCAGCTCTTTGCATCAAGTGAAGAATGTACAGCTGAATCAATTGTAACCACAGCTGTATCCCAGGAGGGCTCTTTGACCCTACATATAAAGAAATCATCCTGACTTCATTTGTTTATTATTTCCAATTTCACAGTCTCATGCAAAATGCAGGAGTTTATTTTAGTGGCAGTTGTAACATGGAGTCATTTGTTTCTAGATGTACTCTTTGCTAATTTTTGATGCAGTAAATTCTTTTACAGTCAATTTTGTGTCTTTTGCCACAGTTCCTCATATGCACTTAAATGCAGACCCAAAGGAGCAACTATTAGAGCTGGAAAAGCAGTGGCAGAATTGTGGGTGGCATACAGCGCACCTTGATTAATTAGAGTGAAGTGCAATTTATTCAAAGTGCAAGGGAAGTATAAAGAGGGTCACTAACTGTGTTTGTGTTAAACTATGAATTTCACTCCTCACTTTTGCCCCCTGTGATCTGGAATTTCTCCTGCCCTGTGTTGCTCGGGAGATAATGTCAGTGCAGGGTAGGACATTAATGAGACTGGCCCCCTTTAGCTTTGAGGTTTGACTTTTTTTTCCCTGCCAGCCTCCTCTTAATGATGTGACAGTTTGTTGCTACAGGAAAGAGACAGAGCTGCATCTCTGGTAAGTAAAGGTCACACGCCCTGGGCTGCATGGGCTGCTGTGCTGATCAGAAAGAGAGGGGTGATGGCTTCTCTGTGTTAAGAGTGGCCTCACAAAAGAAATGTATTTGAAATAACAATGGTTTGAAGCAGCATGTTACTAGCCTCCAGTTCTGGATATTAAAAAAAAAAAAAAAAGAAGAAAATCCCAAGCCCTTGAATATTTAATGATGGCTGAACAAACTTGGAATGACCCGAGGAAGATGGAAAGTCGCAGAAGTTAATGCTCCCAAAGTACAGCAGAGCTCAGTAGTCCTTAAAAGCCATTAAAGAGCTTTTACCATCTGTTAAGTAATTACCTATCATCATTAGTTATTAGAAGTAGGAAATGATGTAAAGGGCACAAACACGATAGAAAAAGAACAGCCAGATTCTTCTGGGTTTCTTGAATGAGGTCATAAAAACTTGGTTATTAATACTGAAATAAAAATGAAAAACATTTACAGGCAATGTTGTAGCTGCTCTGCTTCAGAGAGGAAAGCATTGCATTTTTCCTAGCAGTAAATATTTAGCTCAAGTCTTGCACTTGTTACTGGTATGAGATGAAATTTATTAAAATATTCATCTCCAAAAAACAACATAAGATGAAGAAGATTTAAGGTTTCTAAATGCAATGCATTATAGCTCAGCTAAAATCAATTATGGAAAACTCAGTTTGAGGATCACAACTTGGAATGGATTAAAACTAATAACCAAAAAACCCTCAGGTCTGTGTGTGCTTTTAAGCTGCATGATTCTATATGCAAACATATGCACACATTGTTACTTATATACCAATCTGGGCTTTGATTTCCCTAATTCTAATTTCTTTTTCTCCCCTTCTTAGCCAAAATAGGTTCCCTAAAATGTATTTTTTTAAGGTATTTGCTGCATATCTTTAAACATTCTGCAAGAATTTAAGTCTATAGGTCAGAGGTTGCACAGGGATCCTTGCATAATATGCTTTGCCATTTTTTAGTCTTACTTCCTTCAGCAAGTTGATATATCCCACTGCGAGTTCGTAATACACATTGGAGTTATACAGATGCATAAAAGCTCTGTTATGGACAACTTTTAAAATGTCCTCTCAGTTATTTTTAGTGGAGTGGCTCAAAGTAACTTTCAAAAATTTTGTTGTTTTTCATTAAGAGAGGATAATTCTGTCTCAGTCAAGATAGCTCATAAGGGGGCAGGTTATTTTTAATATATTTTAATTGGGGTTTTGATAGTTGTACCTATTTTTTTCAGAGGTTCTTTGCTGGAAAATTCCTTGCCAGACCCATTATTTGGTATAAATAAAACTAAGAACGTTTGCAATGAGCGAAGTCGTTCTGTGGGGGCTGAGTTTGCCCACACTGCATTTCAAGAAAATACCTTTTCCTTGGCAAAATTGCTTGGCTGTTTGCAAGAAATCAAAGAGGCCCACAAATAGCAAAGGGTGAGCTGTGGCCGTGTTGAGGCCCACAAATGACCTGTCCTGAATTTGTGCTTTAGACAGAAATGTTGAGAAACTACTGATATCGAAAGCAAATAGTGCCCAGGTGAGTGGCCTACACTGGCATAAACAGAATGGAAATAAAAGAAACTGTTGAACCATCTAGAAACTAAAGTCCACATCCATCTGTCCAGGCTAACCCTGGTTTATGGCTGTAATAATAACAGTGTGAGAAATGGAGAAATACTGTAAATAAAAAAAGAAAATTGCTGTGGTGGATGATAAGAAAGCTGTACAGTAAATACCAAAAAAGGAGAATTAGGACAGCAAAACCAGGGACACTGGGTAAGAGAACTCAGGGTAAGCTGTGTAATGGAGAGACAAGGGATGAATATGGAAAGGGGGACAAGGTAATGAAAGGAGTAGAAGCTGGTGCTGCTCCAGGGCTCCTTTCAAGCAGCTCCACGACCAAAAAATGCAGTTTTTCACACTATGATGCTGTCTGACTTGCTTTTCCATCCAGGAGGCGGTTGGTACATCTTCCTTGGCCTCAGAGCATCCCTATGAGTTCATCCTGGCATCGACTGTGGATGGGAGCAATTTGGGGAGCACAGCATCACCTGCCCTTTGTGACCCTGTGGATCTGTGGCTGCAGAGGTTAAAGGACTGCAGTGTCTGTGTATGTATATATGACCTTCCTTATTTCTGGGGATCCATTGAAAAATCTAGGGAATAATATGGAAGTATTTTGCTTCTGGGAGTAATTTTTCCCAGTACAATTTCTTTTTAATATGTGAAGTGTGCTATCTCTAAAATGTACCACATATTTAAAAAAAAAAAATCCGTGATTTTATTTTGATTTCTGGCAGCTGCAAGTCTAAACATTTAGGTAAAGAACAGAGGCATTAGGTTTGTGTTGCCAAAATCTTATTCATAAAGTTCCTTATCCCATTATTTTTTCCATCTGTTTTGTCTCTTAGAGATTATTGCAGCAGCTTAAGAGTTTGATTTATTTTCACCAAGGCATAGGAAGAGAATGTGCAAAGAGTCAGAACTGCTTAAAACCGCTGTCTTAACTGCTGAAATATTCTATTTATGAAAATACTTTCTGAATTTATGTTCAAAATCCCCCGCCTGATTTGCTGAAGGAGGAGGAAGAGAGAGCAGAGGATTTTTCTCTGTCAGCTCTCCACAAGTACAGCTCTGTTGAATATTTAAATAAGGCATTTGAAGTCAATGCATATTGTTATAGGCTTTTTTTCTGGGGAACAACAATCCCTGAAAGATTATGTTTGCCTTTTTACTAGACCGAAAACAAAAGTATCAAACAAGTACTGAATTATATTTTAATGTATGTTGATGTTATTTTCTATTCTAATCAAAAATGTTTTGCGAGTGTCTCTCCCCTCTGTTGCTTCAAACCCCAGCAGCACTCTTGGTAGATATGCTAAGGGTGGTGCGTTTTCTGGATGATGGTGGTGGTAAAGAAACCCAGAACAAAGACAACACTTGCGCAAGCGAACACCTTTTAATCTGCATTCTGACACCTGACTAAAGCTGCACAGTCCTTGAGTACCCAAGGCCATCTTGTAGAAGCAGCTTCACTCTGCAGAATTGCTGTGTTGGCGTGGACAGCTTCATCTGCTCCAAGACTGCCCCTGTACCTGAAACGTGTCTCCAGTCCATAAATAATTGTGTCTTGCTGGCACAGAGCCTCAGTCCTGGAGGCTGATTTATGGACATTCAGGAAGAGCAGGCCAGCCCTTGAGGCCAGAGACTCACCTCTCCATATTTTAACATCCAGGAGGATATTGGAGTGGCAGAGCTGGAACACTGACCTTCTCATGCATTGTGATATACCATATATCATCTAGTGCAATTGTTGGGTTAATACTGGGGAAATCAGCTGCTGGGAGAAGGTTTACTCTGAAATAAGCAGGAATTGAGCATGCCTGAAAATGGAGAGGGAGCTCAAGAACGCTGTGTCACAGCCTCTGTACACTTAAAGTCCCTTTGATATGAAAATAATGCACAAAAATAACTTTGATTTGTTTTTTTGTTTGTTTGTTTGTTTTCCTAGAAAAATGAAGACAGGTTACCTGAGCAATGGTTGAGAAGAGAACTGTAACAAGGGCATCTCAATGGCATTTGAGGGCAACAAAATGTATATGGGGGGAATGAATCTGTGAATTGGTACCAGCACCAAATCCCCTGATACTTAGTAAGTTAGAACCTTCAATATGATGAAAGCTGTGACAGGGTGGTGTGACAGTTAAAAAGCAAATATCAAAGTGAAATAAATCTTTGAACAAGCTGAACTCTAAATAATTAAAACTCGCAAAAAGTGTAAGAAGTGAAGCAGAAATAATTGTTGGTGCTAATATTTAAAAGCTATAAAATGCCTTCATGTGTCCAGGCATCATTTTTTTTCCCCTAAGATGTCAGATTGCACATGACAGAAAGTTATCACCCCCAGAGTGGTATTTCTGGAATTGCTCAGTGTCTAATCAGTTAGTGATAGTGGTTAATAATTGCAATCCTGATGCCTGGAAATAAAATCCGTGTGAGAGCTCCTGCTGTGGGCTGTTGTGTGCTGGGGTGGGCAAGTTGGAGGTGGAAGGTGATGGTGGCCCAGCAGATGCCCATGTTACCCACTCCAATATGCTTCTAATCACACCCATAACTTGCTTTCTGTCCCTGCTAGCAAAGATTTGGACAGGTCAATGGGAACACAGAAACCCAGACAGTAAGTGGTTCCCTGGATTTTAACCTAGAGGCACGACAGCCATTTCCCTCCATAAATCTATAAATATTGCTACAAGCCTTTTGGTGTAACATTGCTTTATGTTTCTGGGTTCTCTGCTAAAGCTTTTTTTTTTTTAAATATTGTAAAAACAGGAAAGAAGCTTTGGGTTAAGGTGGTGCTGTAGCCAACAAGGATTGTTGGAGGAATGAGGAAGAGCAGCAAGTGCCCTGTAACAGCAGAAACAAAAGCGCAGGCAGGGAACCACATTTCAATCTGTATCCACCAGAAACAAGTGGACATCAGGAGCTGCCCCCTGCAGACTCAAGGGCTGCCACCCATGGAGTGAGGGAGCCCTGGAGCTGCTCAGTGCACAGCCGTGCAGGGCGAGCTGGGGACTCATGCTGTGCTTGGGAGGGAAGGAGATGGGAGTGAACTTTCTGAGCTTTGCAATTTTGCCATGATTTGTTCAAGATGGGCTGCTCACCCATGAAGCAGAATATGGCTGCTTTTCCTGCTTTTCATTGCTTTTTATTTTTTTTATTTTTTTTTCCCCTCCTCCCTCCCTATTTCTGTGGAGCTTTTCTGTCAAGTCAGTGAATTGAATCAGCCCTCAGCAGGGCCAGACAGGAGGTACGGGCAGCCCCAGAGAGAAGGACAGAATAGAGGTATAAGGAGGGAACAGGGAATGGGAAGGGCTGTGAATCTAATGTGTTCCAGTATGTGCCTCTTGCTCCTGAGCCTGGTGGTGCAGAGGCTGTGTTGGTAGCCTTGCAGCTGAGGCCTCCAGGCCCTGCTGTGGGTGTCAGTGGCTCCAAAGCTGTCAGAAGTAGCTGTGAGGAAGGCAGGCCCACATGGCATCCACAGCTCCCATCCCAAAGAGGTGTGCTTGAACACTTCCTGACCTCTGTTAAAAGAAGGCCAGAGGAGACCCAGTGTGCAGTATTTACCACCACTGCAGTGACTGCTCTGGTAGCCCAGTGTTCTGTTTGTTAATCCAAGCTCCCCTCACTGTTGGTTTAAATACCTTTGTGTGACATTTGGAGACTAATGGAGCGTGCTGGCCCAGTAGGAGCCTCTGAAAGGTTGTCCGATAGGATCCGCATAAATCAGAGCCCATTCATTCCTGCACATGATCCCTTTGCCTGCATAGATGTGGCTTCTGTAGCAAAAAATAGAGATAAGTAGCAAAAGCTGCTCAAGGAGAAGCCTCATTGTACGTGTTACGACAGTCAGGAGAGGGATTAATCCTGGCAGTGGTTCCCCTGTATTTGTTAAGGCGGATGATGTGCAGTGACAATGGCAGCTGCTCCTTTCCATGGTGCTGCTGAGGAAACCCTACCTGCCTGTTCCTTCAGTGGGACATAATGTATTGCTCGTGGCTCAGGTATGATCCAGCCTGCAGGTGACAAACACTGCTGTGGCACCAGACAGAAATGTAACACCCTATTAATTCACATTTCCGAGAGCCTTCCTGGAGGAGCATGAAGGCTGTAAATGTCCCTGAGAGCAGCACAAACATGTCCCCATATTCTTGGGATCAGCAGCTTTTCCTGGAGTATGTGACTAAGCCCTTTCTTTATCCCTTTTTCTTTATACCTTTCTCTGCAGAGAAGGAGAGAGGCTTTTTCCCTGCCTCATTGAGTGTGTTGGTTTAGTGCTTGTGTGTAGCTTAGCTGAAGGAAAAGAGAGCTCCTACCATTCAGAACAGCACTCGAAGTGTTGGGCTACTCCAGAAAAAAGTATTTCTCAATCACTCCTTTTGAGCCCACTGTGTTTGACATACAAGAGCTAAACATGAATGGAATGAGTGGGAGAGAATAAAAGAGCTTTGATTTCTCAAGGCTGATGATGAATGGTGGTGATGATGAGAACTCTGGGCTAATTGTATCTATGCTGGGGACTTTTTTCCCCTTTCTTTTTTTTTTTTTTTCTTTCTTTCATTCATTCTTTCTTTCATCCCATAATTGAACAAGCTGCTAAAAGAACCTTAGGATTAAATATTGAACAAAATGGTTCCTGAGTAAGTGTCACAGCTAATGCACCAGAGAGTTGTGCTAGTCTTCCCTATGCTTCTGGTGTTTAGGGAATACTCTTAATAGGGATTTGACTCTCCTGTCTGTAAACACGGAGCTACAAGGAACAAGAGGAAGGTTGGAGAGGCACTTTGCTTGCACTTCAAGCTGGTAACCCTTTCTGGGTTGCACAGATCCACTCTGGGAGGAGAGAGTGAGGCTGTTTAGTTCTCCCTGCAGAGGGGATTCCAAGGGAACAGCCAGTCTTGCCTACAGTATTCACTGCATAAAGCTGACTTGCTAGCAGCAAGGACTAAAAGAGGAAAAGAAACATAGTAAGTAATGTAAAGAGACAGCCATGCTCTGATGGAAAAAGACTTTAAAAGTAATTAAATAAAAAACGTGATCTTCTATGCAGAGTTAGGGCCCCTGAGTGGATTAATTAAAAACAAAGAAGTACTTTCTTTCAGAAATCTATCAAAAGTAAAACTAAAATGTAATCAGATTCAGCTTTTAGATGGAATCTGACTGTTCACCAATGAAAATTTTCCCTTTTTTCACGTTACAGAACAACTACAAGAAGGTGAATAAAAACCAACACCAACTCCTCTCATTGTCATCCACACTGAAGTACTGTGCTGAAGCAAAATGTTAAGAAGCAAGTTGGGACTGGACACTTAAAGTCTTAAATTTTGCTGAATTTTCTCCCCAAATTGATTGTAAGTAACCATACCCTCATTTAGTGCAGAACATGAAGTGTCTGAGCTTCCCGAGGAGCAGGACAGCTGAAGTGCTTCAGACACAGGCTATGTAACTTCAGCTATTGCCAAGGGAAGGCCTTTGGCTTCTCAGAGTAGTTTGTATGTAAATTCAGTGAGGTTATTTGAGTTTCAGTGTTACTTAGAAGTCAAACAGCCCTTTCAGAAGGAAATTTTACTCAAATCAACACATGCATTCCACCCTCCTCCCAATAGGGAAGCAATTAGAAAAGCAAGGAGAGCATTTCCAAACAGCATTGCTTAAAAAGCAGGTCTGAAGTGTTTACTTTTTTTTTTTTTTTAATCTAATAAAGATATGGACTCGATTCTTTTATCTTTGTATTTCACTCCCTAATGATTTAAGCATAGACAGTAGTGTCTGAATCATCTATTTTGTGACAGTTCATAAGAGTGTTGCTATTGTTATTTTTTTCCTGTTGCATAGTTGGGGAAGATGCAAAAGATAATGTATTTGCCTGCTCATATCTTACATATTCTCAAGAGTGCGGTAACAAATAAAAAGTTCCAGAAGTACAAATGCAAAATTACAAGCATTGCTTAGTAGGATCTGTCCTTGCTAATTTAATGAATATCCAATCTGATTGCACTGCCAAGGTGGGGGGCTTGTACTTATACCATCAGAAATGCAGGATTTTGTTAGTTCAGTCAGACCACGTTCCCTTATGGATATGGCAGTTCCTGGGTGAAATTCCGCAGCTCATGTTGCTCAGGAAGGCAGGAGAGCAGGTCTTAGTGATTCACTAAGCTCTCAAGATGCATTTTTGAGGATCTGTCAGTCTGACTGGGAGTCAGGCTCCCGGAGGATGCACACGAATAGTTGTTCTTTTTGATTGCTTTTTTTTCCTTAATGTGGAATTTAGCACCACGTGAAAGATCTGTTGCAGAGCATGAGTCTTACTCTCCAGGGCATCTGTGATTGTCTCTCCTCAGTTTCCTCTTCTGTGCATTTTGGAGCTCCTTTGTGTAAGAGGCGAGCACTTGTCAGTGGTTCTTATGAAGGAAATTAACTTTTGCCTGTGATTGGTATTCCATTGAAACACCACCTGTGAAAAGAAAAGAAGAAAGAGAGCTTGCATTACACACAAAAAGGTACTCCATAAGTCTAATGAAACCTGAAAAAAATGGTGTCTGCCTTTTTTTGAGATACAGTTTGAAAAATCACTGTGTAAGTCAAACGAGTCACACTTGGAATTTCAGTGAGGTTTTTCGAGGTAATTCTTATGTAATATCTTCATATCCTGTGGAGTTGTTTTGTGATGATAAGTGAATTTATCATCAAATTAACTACCATAGTTACTGTCCATCAGTACACCATTTCTCTCCAGTTCCCAAAAGAAATGCCACTATCTAATGCCCTCTTTTTTCACCACTAGGTTTGTTGAGTGCAGTATTGACTTGGAAATGCTTCCTTTTGACTTTCGTGCCTTGCTTCTTGGAGAGCCTGTCAACAAGAGTGGACTTAACAGCCTACTCTGGTAAGTACCTTTGGCTGCCAATGTTGCTATCATGCCCTAACTTGGATGACTTTGTTTCTGTCCTTTCGTAAAAACAGATTTGTTTTTCAGACCTTTTGCCCCTTGAGGCCACGGTGCTGTAAATGTGAACAGTGCTCTGTGTATTTCGGCATGCTCGTGTCCCTAGAAACAGAATTTCCCATGAACATTTCCAAGTTTAGAACAAGAACAGGCTTTCGCATTAAAAGCTTCTCTTTTATGTTTGCAAGGAATCTGTGTCTGAGCTGCCTGTGCTCAGGCAAGTGCACTTCATTAGGTAATTCTGCTCTCAACTGTGTGCTCATGAACCATTCCCGTTTAACCTCAGAGAAGGATGTGCATGTGTGAAGTCAATGAGCTCTTGCAGTCCTAGGAGTCACCCTTTTGGAAACTATTAACAGCCACAATAACAGATATAATGTTTTTAAAGCTGCTTCCTGAGGTTAACAGCTAAAGGCCATTTGAGATCCCTGCTCCATTTTCCATTATATCATACTTAAATGCGTGGTGTGGTGTCCAGGCCCCCATGGAGAGACATGTGCCAGCCACAATAAACACAGCTGTTAAGTTTGTCAGGGAACTTTCTGTTAGGAACGAAATTATCCAGTTACCAGGAAAGGTTCCTTATGGGCACCCAGCAGAGATACCCAGTGTGGGTAAGTTTGTAGTCGTAGCACCACAATAATACACCAATTGCAAAGCTGTTGTTCCTCCTCCTCTTTTCTTGCACTCCTATTTTTAGGAATAAGTAGCAGAAAGAGAAGAGATCCTGAATATCCCTTTCACTGTTTTTTTAAAGGCCGTGAACATATTGCAGCACTCAGCACACCCAAGGCAGGGGTGATCCTGTCAGCTTCCCTCCTGCTCCCTCATTACTATGAGGTAGGCTGGGCTAATGGTTTGTAGCAAGTAGTAGGAAGCTTCTACACTAAAGGAAGAAAACAGCAGGTAGTATGTGTGTAAAGAATGTTGACTTTGCTGGTGTCATTGGGACCTGTGTCATTGCTGGATGGTGGCCAGCCAGTCTGCTTACATTTTTATATGCTGATGGTGCTGTAGACCCATTTACAATGCCAATGATTTGGCTTTTGTCTGTTTAAAAGATGGCTGAATACTAAAGAACAACCAATTCCAGTGACCTTTTAAAACTGCAGGTTATCTTTAGCTGGCTGAAAATAACTCCACACTTTGAAAATCCAGAGCTATTGTCTTCCCACGGAACAGAAAACACAAGAGCATAAAAAGTCCAACCCTGTATTCCTCATCTTCTTCTGTGGAGTTATTCTTAAACATGCAAGACCCCACACATTATTCCTATGAGTGCTTACATCTGACAGTCTCTTTTGTAATATCTCTGGTGTTACAGTTCTTCTCTTTTTAATAATGACCTGCTTTTATTCAGAAATAGTTGGGCTACAGCAGCCCAGTCTATTTTAGATAACAAAGACTGTGCCTTTTAAAGCAGAACTGTGTGAATGCTTTTTAAATCCCTCTTTTTATAAGAGAAATCTTGATATTCTCAAAAACTTTAGGTTGTACATTTGCTATAACAAACCACATGCTACTGATGTGCTGGTTTGATTTTTTTTTGGATTTTTTTTTAAATAAAATGTTTTCCAAATAAATGGCAAAATTCCCCATGGACACTAGGGTAGTGCTAAACATCTGGCTTGTCTCTGTAGACTGAACCATGTGGAACCTGAAATATCTGGTTCAATGCTGTGCCTGTCTCCCAATTATATTCAAAACATCAGCTTTTCTTGGAGAACATTTGGTAAAATCTTCCTCCATTGCTTTAAAGCCAATTCCCATGAGGATATTGCTCCTTCAGATCAAAGCAAAATTATTCAGATTAAAAAAAGAAAAGTGAAGTTGTCAACATTTGTGTACAGAACAAAATAGTGCCTTGCACTTAGAAGTGTGGGACAAGGAAAATTCCAATAGCATGGAATACACTGTAATTCTAATTTCCCCCACATTTCTAGCTTTAACAGAATATTCTCTAGTCCAGAAGAATAATTATTTTTTCCTAAGAAAAAGTATTTCTGTTATTGAATTCAACCAACAGTTCTCTCTTACCTAAGCAGAAAAATGCCTGTCATGTAAGTACAAAACACAGCCTATGTATAACTAAGATCTTGATTTTTGTCCCCATTTCAGCAGCTTTTTGTCAATATGATTTGATAAAGAAAGTTGAGAGAAGAGAGTTTCTAATCACAAAGTTAAAGAGCTATTAGGCAAAAAAAAAAAAAAAGGCCAACAGGTGCCTTTTTTTCTTCTTTACAAGTGTTGTTAAACCATTACAAGGTTTAAGGTTTTTCATGGCCATGTGCCACCCAGTTCTGGCTTTCAGGCTGGTTTTGCCCCTCTCCGGATCTGGAGACCCTTCCATGTACATCATTCCACACCTACCAGAGCACAACAGGATGTGCCACTGGGGTCGGGAGGGTTTCTGAAATCAGCTTTACTGTTTATCCAAGACATGATGCTTTTTTTTTGCTGTATCAGATTAATTGCATGAAAAGGCACGTGCACTAAATGGCAGCTGACACTGACCCGGTTAACAAATGCCAGGGATGTCTCCTTTGATCTGTAGTTAAAGGGGAGCTTGTGTGTCATTTTATAGCAAACATGTATTCTGTAAATTATAAACCCAACAGCAAAAATTATCTGCAGCAGCAGGGTCTTTCAAAATCTTCTGAAAGAGACTCTCTGAATTACAAATTCTCTGCGGTTGCATTGTCTTCTGATTCAATCACACAGATTAATGTGATCCATTGCTCTTATCTGCACCGATTTTATTGCATTATATGTATGTCATGAACATGGTTTGTGGTTGAAAAGGGAATTGTACTGCCACAGGATGACAATGAAAAAGCATAATTAAGAGACAAGTCATGAACATCCTTTATTATGGTCTAACAGCCATGCTAATAGTCTCGCCTTACATTTTTGTGTAAAAGGTACTTCAAGAGGCAATGTCTTAGGAAATAAATTTAATCTTGACATTAGGATGCTGTTATAACTTACACAGCCTGCAGATGACATAAAATGGTTGTCTGCCATACACCTCAGCTGAGAGACACAAATAGAACCCTGACTGGGATCTTGACTGAGGTCTAAATTTCAGTACCTGGTGAAACAATATTTTCCATGTAAAGAGCTTTCCACCTTTGTTTGCAGTGGGAGTATTATTATAATATAAATGGTGACAAGAGGTTTTCACACTGGTTATATGTGTGCAAAACCCCCATACATTCAGCTAGAACACCCATCTCCTGGAAATACGGTGCAGGAGAAAAGAGAACTGGTATAGGTATGAACCCCACACCTTCATTTTGCCTGTCCTTCCACCCATCTGTTCATCACCCAGGGAATCCTGAGAGCTTTTTTTTTCTCCTCTTTTTTTTTCCTTTTCTTTCTTTTTTTTTCCAGTGCCTATGGAAACAAAAAAGCTAAAGAGGGATGAATGAGTTCTGTGTGAAATTTCCTTCCAAGGAACTAACTGCAAATCACAGTGGTCATTAATACTAGTAATTCAAGTCTAATCACAGAAAAGTAAGAACAAACATTTACTTTGCATCCTAAGACCATGTTGGGGCTAGAAAACAAGAACTCTTTTTCTTTTGTTGGCACTTGTTTTCATTTTCTTGACTTTGTTATTTGTTTAAAAAGAATAATGGAAAAAGGGAAGCCACCTCAGAAAAGAGAAAATCTCTCTTGTCACCTGGGATATGGAGAATCCAAGGTGAAGTCCAGGGTGAGAAATGGGCAGAGAAAGGTCTCCCATGTCTGAGATAAGTACCTCTGCAGGGGATGTGTGTGATGGGCTGTTACTTTCTCAAGCTTTTAGCTGGGAGTTCCCCTTGTGGGTAGGGCTTTACCCCTGACGGCTCCTGATTCTGGATGGTCAGTGTCAAATTGGACAGTGTATTCCATTTCCTACATTAACATAGGTCTTCTCTTTGCTCAGATTATGCCTTGTGCCCATGGGAGCAATTGAACATACAGTTTTGAAGTCATCCATTTTCCACATCCAAAATGTTTTTGGGCAACTTGGATCAGTGCTTTCCATTTAAGCAGCAATTTTATGTTACAGATGGAAAACGAAATGGTGAAAGTACAATTTCCAGTAGGGCTTTTGCTGAACTTGGAATGTGAAGGAAGGGGCAAATTGTGATAATCTTATTCTTACCAAAAGTTATCTTGCTCCAAGACATAAGATGGTTTTTAATACAAGTAGTAGCTTCTTGTTCTAGTCCAGCACTTGTGGAGTTTTCTGTTTGAAATCAGATGGAGAAAACCTGTACTGACCTACCATGAAATACTCAATTGCCTTGTAATAGGCAAAGTATTCACTCCATTGTTTTCTGTGGAATAGATATGTATTTTAAATAGCATTCACCTTTAGCTTATGTTTTTCTGATTTTGTGTACTTCTATATTTTCTGTATGATTCTTACTGACTGACCAAGATTAGCAGTGCAGATATTTACCACGCTTCCCTCCCAACAGTGTTTTATTTTTGTTTAGTAGTTTTTACTTTGTAGCCAGTCAGTCTGTAATTCTGACGGGCTGTGTCAAAGGCTCACCATGCCCAGATCCTGTCTTCCTCACATTTTTGGAACTAGTGCGCTCCAGAAGTAATGGCGGGAGTTAAAAATGCTGTCCAAGAAGACTCTGTAACAGGCAGCTATCTAAAGAGACTGCAGTCCTCATTAATACAAACAGTAACAGCATTTATTAAATTTGAGAAAAGCTTAGACGCTGACTATCCTTTGTTTTTGATGCAAGTAATTATGTATATTATTTTGATAGAACAGCTTTGACAGGCCCCTCAGATGGTTTAAACAGAATCGTTATACGCATATCTGACTCTGTTACTGTTAAGAGGCTCAGATGATTTATTAGTGCAGTATTGCCTTACACTTGGTTTATTCTTTGGACATGTTTCCGGAGGGTTTAGTTTCACAGTCTCTTGGGCATCGCATTTTGTTGACTAGCCATCATCTAAACTTGGCCAAGAGCAATCAGATGAGCTTTCCGCCCAAGCTCTGTAAGCTACATCTGTTCTCGATAATTGACAACACAGAAATCCTCCCCCAAAACTCCTCCTTGGATGCTGGCATGTTGTATCCTCACTTGCCCTGCAAATTCATCAGTTACTTGGCTCTGCAGATTAGTCACCTGCCTAGTACATTATTTCAGCAAAACTTCCAGAGCTGTGGACAAGAAGATGTGGTCGGAGAGAAAGAGGTGGCATTGTGAACAACAGGAAAACAACTCTGTGAATATCAGGGAGTGTTTGGCAGTACTGAGGGGTGCATCTCAGATAACACAGGCCCACAGCAGTTGCCCTGTTTTCCCCCATGAAAGTCAAGCCATATAGATTTCAGCTGGTCACATTTTCTGTGCAGTGTTTGGGCCATTGTAGAGTTCACATCCCCTGATGAAACTGCAGAGATTCAGTCACATTTTCTGTTTTCTGCTACCATGAGACTTAACCTAAGGAACAGAAAAGGAATTGAGTCACAGGGGAACAGAAAAGGCCTTGACTCTGTGTGAGCACTGCTCAGCAATAATGAAAACATCCTCAAATTATCAGCACTCTTTCCAGCACAAATCCAAAACACAGCCCCATACCAGGTACTGGGAAGGAAATGAATGATCCCAGCCCATACCAGCACACTGAGGTGTTTCCATTGTCTCTTTCTATTTTTATTAATGGATTTTTATGTGACAGTGTGATGGGTGAAATGCAACCTGATGCAGTGGCTACATAAATTTGGAAAACTCTTGAAATCTGTGGTATAACCCATGTACTATTGTGTGTCCAAATGGATTTAGTATATCATAACACTCCTAGAAAAACAAAAGGACAAAGAAGATGGGATTGCTAAGGGAGACATTAGATTTCATTTCACACTGGTAATAGTTTAGAGATGTGTGCTGAGCAAAATGGGCTTCAATTCTGCGGCCCTTTTCTTTTTTATTGCTGCTAAGTGATTTCAATATCCAGTCTAAAGTGATATTGAGGGCATTTGATAGAACAGGGATGAAATCAGGGAACGCTGGAGGCTCAGAGGAGGCCACAAATCTCAGGTTGACTCGCTGAAGCCTTTCAGAGCCATCCCACCTGACCTTAACCCATCTTATTTAACCTGGAGGCTGCTGGTAAGTACCTTGCAATGGAAGATATCGTCTGGTGTTAGGAGGGACTGTGTGGCTCGATTGCATTTTGGACATCAATTGATGTTACGTGGTTATAGCTTTGGCCATGAACTTACCGCCTTCAGAAACATTTATGGCTGAAAGTTTATTGCCCAGCTGTTGCTGCCTGGTAGACATATCATAACTGGGAAATGGCTTAAACCCTGTAACCTCTCAGTTTATGGCAGTTGAAAGCAGATGAAGATTGCTACACAAACAAGGAGGGATACCTGTAGTCCACAAGGCGATGGTCACAAATATTGCACTTCTCAAAGCTAAGGAGCCCCTTTCTGCTTCTGATAGACAGGCAGCCAGAAAAGGTGAGTGTTGTTATTTGTTCTACATATTTTACAGTGTCAAAGATTGGAGTAATTTCTCCACTTCTTGAATTTTAACTCAGCCGTTAAAAATGTGCTTTGTATAGCAGTGTACAGTGTAGGATCCTAAATCAGATGAAGATGGTAGGAGCCTGAGGGGCACAGGTGGAACTGTTGAGAATCCGTATTTTGGCTTCTGCAGGTTTTAGGCAAAGAACTGAGGAAGTGTGAAATGAGGGCAATGCAGAAAAATACATCAGACAAAGGCAGTCGCTCAGTAGGTGCACACATTAGTGAGAGTTTCACAAATCTGTTTTTGTTTTCAATGTAACTGGGTTACACAGAAAAACAAGTTTATTTTCTGCAAGAAAGGGCTCAGGAGCTACAGTCTGTTGTCCTCGCTATGCTTTTGGAATCCTTTATATTTCTAGGCATCATCTCATTTTCTCTAACAAAATACTGAGTTACTGATGAAGTGCCATGAAATTTAAAAAACACAAAACAAAAACAACCAATCTTTGAGAGGATTATAAATCCATGTCTTGGGGTTAAACAACCTTGGCTTTATTCTGGGTCCAAATGGCTCCTAACTTATGTTAGCATAGACCATTTTGAACTATTTTCTGTGGAGTTCTTGGAGAGCAGACTTCTGCTCTTGGTCTTCTCCTGCATCTAGCTGCATGATATTTTGGTTTAAAACGGGTTAGAGTAAATAACACACAAAACCAGCCGGGGTTTGGTAAAACCTTCCTACGGCTTTATTCAGTCCATGTGCTGTATTTCCATTTGACTGCATAAATTGTGCTGTCACTTGACTCGATGTGCAAGGGCCTGTAAGAAGAAAAATTGAGCTCTCAGCACTTCCTCCATTAAAAATGCCTTCAGCAGCACAGTGTAATTTTGGCTAGACAGCCATTTAGCTTTCAACAAGTTTGCTTTTAAGAACCTTGACAGAGGAGGTGGAAGAGCCCTCATGTCTGTTCCTGGCACTCCTGGCATGTCAGGGGCTGGCAGGGGAGCGGGGCATTCCCGCTCATCCTGCCTTCACCACCAAACAGCTCCCGGCCACGGAGGAGCTGGAGCCATTAATATTGGTTTCCCCACTAGGCCTTTATGTAAGCTGACAGCTCTGGCAGCAGTCATGGCTTCTGCATAGTCATCAATGATTGCTTCTAAAGCTTCATTAAAAGTGCAGAGCACACCGACAGCACTGTGCCTGGATCTGAAGTGGCACGGTTTCATTTTTGAATATGTGAGCAGATAATCTGCTTTGTGCTCAGATACTTTGCATACAGCCTGTGTAATAATTTATTGGTTTCTATAGCATCCAGGGACCTTTTTTTTTTTTTTTTTAAGAAGCGGGATGCATTTGTAAAATGTGTTTTGCTAGTATTATTATTTTTAATTTTCTCTTGGCAACTGAATTGTGTTCTCTGCTGCAGAGAATAATGAAATGAGATGAATTTGCTGGATTCTAGTTTACTTTAAAGAATCACAATGGCAATTTACATATGTTTCACCCTCACATCAAGATTTTCACTGTTTACCATAACTGGATTAGAGTCTAGTTATGTGCAGAACTGACTGGAAAATAAAGTGGCATCCTGATTTGCATTCATTCTGCACCAGTGGTTCCCCTGTCAAATTTGTTCAGTGTGGAAGAGTTGGCCAAGAGCTGGGTTTGTGTATTACCTGTTACTGCAGGCAGAAGCCTCAAGTATGTGTTGGCCCAAATCCCTGACGTATATAAGGGATGACATATTGTTACACAGAGAATAGGAATATTGAAATTAAAATGCACTTAGGACTCAGTGTAGAAGAGAGTTGGAGGGAAGGTTTGTGCCTGATAGCCAGGAGCCCTCATTTGTAGAGTGTGAGAATATCTGCTGAATGGAGGGTGACCACAGTATGTGATTTCCAGGTGGCTCCCTTATACCATTCCTGCCCTCCGAGGCAGAGGGGTCAGCTCTGGGGCATGTGAACTGCTTGTGCTTTGTGACTCCTCTGCCACTTGATCAGGCAGCAAAAAGCTTGCTGTTAGCAGCTTGTAGGTAGGCTGTAATTTTCCCTTCCAGTTGAAGGTGTGTGGTTTCATGGGACAAACATTTGTGTCTTTTATCATGCTGTTTGCTTCCTCATGGATTTTTTATATAAGTGTAGCTAACTATGGGCAGCAGTATGCAGTGAAAATTAAGAAACAAATAGTGGTGTGTGCTTAGAAAATATGCATTAATAGTCAATGATCTGTGCTAACAAATGATAGTCTTTCTGTGCTTATTTTCCATCCTTATTTTCCCAATTTCATGCACAACCTCTCCTCTCTGGCCTAATGCCAGACTCCCGTGCTGGGGAGTTGACTGCAGAACCCAGTTCTGTTCAATACAGGACATGAGTTTTCCTCATGTACTAAGTATTTGTTTCACCAACCCTTGCTCACTGTGGCATCAGGCAATTTTTCAGTAGAGAAGTTTAAATCACCCTTTATCTGCTGTTCACTGTTGCCATCCATGACCTTTCACAATCAAACCTCATGTTCTTATGCAAAGGCCAACAGTATTGTCTCACCAACAGATTGGTGTTGATATTATTGCTAATTTATATTTATAATTGTAATTACTCCTCTTTCCATCTAGTAGAGGTAGGAAGGGACTTAGAGGTAGATTTAGCACGAATGTTTCAGCTTGAGCTAGGTAGATTTTTTAAAAGGTAGAGCTATTAAAATTGGATATAAACCTAACACAAATATAAACACAAGAGAAATAAGGTAAATTTAAAAGTGACCTGATCTAGGCTGTGCCGAAGAGGAGGATACAGGAGATACAAAAGATAACAGCCTTCAACACAGTACCAGCAGAGAAGAGAGCTAGACATTTGAATAGGGTTAGAGTGTCCCTGGTGGTGGCTTCGGAGGAAAGTGAAGCACTTGACTCACTGTTTCAAAATATAAATAACCATGCTGAGCGTATTGCTCCTCCAACTGCTTGTTGTAAAGGCTGCAGGAGGCACCTGTGTACGTGGGTGCTGAGCATCCCCACATCTGCTGGCTCGAGGAACAGTGGGGCTGACACGTCCGTCTGTCCCCGCATCTGCCAAGGGGGCTTTCTCACACACCCTCTGTTGCATTTGGAGGGCTGGAGCCTCCACATTTCTAAGTGCTTGAGGATAATAGTGGAACTAGTGCCATGAGGTGTGCGCAGCTCTGCACTGGGATTCCCAGAGAACTCTTAAGCTGTCTTACTAAAAGTTATCTTTATTTTTTGCACGATTCTGCTGTTAGAGTTACTTTGCAAGTGACATTGGAGATCGAGATAAGAACTGAGAGCATGAGAAGTTCCCAGTACTTACATCACAAAGTTTGTGATGGAAATGTATGATAGTACCGAGCTGTCACCCTTCAAGGAACAGGGTTAAAAGCAGGAAAGTTACAAACTAGTGCAAGGAAGTAAACAGGCTTTTAGTAAAAGAGGCTGTTTGGGATGACAACCCTCTGCTCTGTGAATTATCAGCTTTCTGTCTGTCCCTAACCCTAAGACAGTCCAGCACTCTTACTCCTTTCACCAGTGGAACCTCACACCAAAATGTTTGAAGTAGTCCTTCAATTACAAACAAGCTGCAAACAAGCAGCCCCTGAGCAGTTGCATACCTTTTCAACATGGTGTTTAATTGTCATTTGTGTAGGAGCTCTTGGCCAATTCCATGAAGATATAAAAATGGTGTTAATTGTGTAGGCAGTACTTAGGCAGTGTATGGTGTCATTAGCAATATAATGAGCATGTTATATTCATAAGTGTCCAGAAGACTCAGGAGCTGAGTGAATTAACAAAAACTAAGAAAAAGCCAACCTGGTAAATGGTATGGTAATGATGTTTTGGTATTATCTGTTGACCAAGTGACCACTTTAAGAGAACCTCCTGAATTCCTAACTGACAGATTGGTAGCAACAAAATAATCATGATGCCAAAGGAAAATTAATTGATGGGGACACATGAAACTGGTGACATGCGAAAGGGCACCAGGAAGGGCTTCCTTAAGTAGTAGAACAATTCAGTGTGTTGAAAAAATACCTCTTATTGTTCTCATTTCAGCAATTTGGGTTTCGGTTTTGTGGGTTTTCTTAAATAAATGGTAATTCTTTTATCCTTTTTATGTTATATTTAATCTCACAGTATCAGTGTTCCGGCTGATTTAAAGAGGGAACATTCCTGTGACCTGTTTCAGAGAGAAAGTGTTTTTAATTTTTCTAAGCCTTTCCTCTTATAAAATTTCCCTTTAAATACCTGACATATGCAGATAACCTGCAGATTTGTCTGGCATTAGGGCTTTTATGTTGCTACTGCTTTTATGCAATAAGTTGTGCATGAGCAAAATTTTACTTGGTCATGCTGATCCTCTGAATGTTCCCAGCACAGCAGAATATTGCAAAGAAATAAAACTTGAAAATCACTAATTTCACTAGACTGTGCCTTTACTGGAGGGTAACTACTAGAATATAACCTTCCTGGGCCTGTGTCATTGCCAAGAGGTAACTGGTGTATGGATGAACCAAATAAAAGCATTTGCAGAGTTGTTCTCATGGCTTGGAAGTCTGGTCTCATTTTCTTTAGATGCAACACAGTTTCACATTTCTTTAATTATGTTTCAGTCACGTGTACAAAATCAATCCTGCGGACTTGAAATGATTGCTGCTTTTGATTCATCACGTTAGGGGCACATTTTAATTCTCCAAGAAGGTTAATAGCTTCATGCATTCATTGTTTAAGTAATTCCTTAAATCCTCACTGCTTACATGAGCAACTTTACTGGCTTATACTTTCTTTTATTGAAATGTATTACAGGAAATACCTTAGAGCCTACTTCATTAAGTTTCCTTGTAAAACGCTGTGTGCCTCAGAAAGAAGGAATACTAATCTGTAATACTTGTTTTTGAAGGGAGACCTCAACTCTTTACTCGAAAAATTGCAGTGAGTAACTCTCAACCTCATTAAAAACACAAACAGGGGCTCCCATTCTGCTGCTGCTGAAGCCAGTGAAAAAAGATTTCCCTTCCTCAAGGATCAGTGTAATACCAGGATTAGAATAAAGTTAATTATAAAGATGTCGATTCATCAGTATTTTCACCTCAAGTTATGATATTTTACTCATAGCCTGGGTGAAAAAGAAAAAAAAAGCTCTGTAATTTCCAAGAATCAGATTTTTTTAATCGTTATTGTTGTTTTGAGTATACAAGGATGGAACTACAGAATGGTAGAGCTGAGATCCAGATGGGACTCTGTGGAGTTGCATAGCTGTTGGTGAAGAGCTGTGTCATTTGAAATGCTCCTATGGGTTTGTAATGAATATAATTGCTTTTCGTGTTGGTGGCTGGGTTTGATTCTTTTGCTACAGCTGGTTTAGTAGAATTCAGTCACTGATGATGCTGAGCAGTCTACCTCAGTGAAAATGTATTGATTTTCTGAAAATTCCATTTTTTGGAAGCGTTCTTACACTGTATTTTTACATACTTTGCTCATAATTTAATTGCTATACCTATAAGCTACTGCTCATCCTGGTGACGTAGCTTAAAGAGCCCTACAAAGCTGTAAAAAGGTTCTTTTGGAAAGAATTGAAGTAAAGAAGGAATTAAGGTTTTTAAAAAGCTACATTCTTTAGGATTTACATCAGCTTGTTGCCTACACACTGCTGACACTTTGTCTAAAATCTCTGTTGACTTCATATTTAAGGGTTTATGCCACGAAATTATTGAGCTTGGTAGGTCAAATGGTGCATATTCAGGAGATTTCAAGACATTTTCACAGCTGAAAAAAACCAACCAAAAACGAAGAGCAGCTTAATGTCTGTTTTAAAACTGTTAAACCTATAGAAATTCCTGAAGCGTACAATGGAAAACATTGCTGTGCTTGGTCTGCACTCGAGGGAAACTGTGGTGGAACATTTCCATGAGGGAGGGAGGGAAGGAAGACAGTCTGAGCAGAGAAGAACACAGAGAAGAGCAGTGCTGGTTATTGTATGAAAGATGATTAAAGCAATTACTAATGCACTCTGTGCTTAATGGATATGTGATTGTAAATACTTCCCATTGATTCTCTCTGACAGTGGCAGTCAAAAGCACTGCTGAGCACCTTTTTTGTGGAGTTTATTTTGATCTCATTATTTATTTCACTTTTGAAAATATGCTTTATATTTTAGCGCTTAGAAAAAAGGAAGGGAGTAATAAAATCTGTGGGTGAATAGCAGTGGCTTCCTGTGCTAAAGAAAGAGCTGTTGGAACTGGATATTGGACAATCCTCCTCAGCAATAAGGGCAGGTAGATCGATTTTTAAAAGCTAGCAGTGAACACTCCATATCTTTAAATCTTGGAAGCTGGGTCTGGATATCTTAGCTGAATATATACTCAGCTTTAGCCTAAAACCTTTTAGAATTGATGCAAGAATTACTGCATGACGTTTTCTGATCTCTGTTGCATGAAGATCAAATCTGTCGATCACACTGATCCCTTTGGGTGTTAAAATCTCTCCCTCTCTTGCAGGGAAGATTGCTGCCAATTAACTTCAGTACTTGGGGTACAGATCTTGAGAGCCTCACACACCCATGCTCATTTACCTTCACTTCCTGGAAAACATTGGGAATTATGTTTAGTTGGTTCCTGACCATGGAACTGGGTTTTCTTTAATTCGTATTGTTTCATTACAACTTCTAGGTCCGTAGTTATTTTGTCTTAATTATTTGCTGTAGGACTTCATTTCAGTTCTGTATCCTCTCAGTTTACAGGGTAGTGAACAAGGCACGTAGACATTCTTGCTGAACTCATCCCCAAGGGTTAGGATTAAAACCATGGGAAGTTACTCTGTTTATTTGTATTTCTAGTCTGCACTGGGTACTACTATTAATAATTTGGTTTGGGTTGTTTTTTGTGTTTTTGTTTGTTTGTTTTCTAGTGCCTTTGATATATCACACTCCATATATGGTTGAAGCCCCTCATAGTTCATTAACATAGCCCAGCTCCCTGAGGAATTGGGATAAGCTTGCTGAGTCAGCTGACGGAAGGAAGAGTGGAATCACATTTGGCAGCAGCCCAGAGTTACTTTGGCTTAAGGTGAGAATGACCTAACATTTGTCATCAATTGTTTATTCTCTTGTCCTCTGCTGTGAGAGGAGATCTTGTTGTGGATGACTCGATTGGTGCTTTTGCTGTTAGTGCCACTGTGTATTTATGGATTTGTTTTGCACTTTATAGGGAAGGTGGAGAGGTTTATGCAATGATCCTTGGAGATGTTGTGTCTTCAGCCAGAAGAAGGTTTTCACAGGACTAAGTGCCCACATAGTGCTTCCTCACTGTCTGCGGTAACACAGACTCTTACTTATGGTCATGGGACCAAATTCGCATCTTAGGACAAATGTCCCTTTGCTGTTTTGTTGGTCCTATAATACGTACCAAATCATTACAGGCCAGTGAATTACACCACCTCAGTGAAATATTTAAGGATGGAACTTTTTTTGGCAGATACTTTGTGATAAACAGGTCAGTCTGCAATACCAAACCAACAGAGCATAAGGGTAAGAGTAATACCAACTTCAGAACATAAGGGTAAGAGTGAAACTTCTCTTGAAGAAGCAGCAGGAATTTTTTTTGGTTGAAAGTACAAAGCAAGATAAATACCACGTTACCTTTTGGGTCAACTGCCTCTGTAGACCCCTGTCAGGACTGTTTCTAACATTTATGCATCCTGTACGATTTAGGATCAGGTAATTTTTTTTTTCCCTTAACCTTGGTGTTCAAGATAAACTGTAGCAGAATGGGGACAGCGTTTTGATTGCTGTAATCATACCTACCACACTTAAACGTTCTCAAGTGTTCTTCATCTCCTAATTTTCAGCTATCAGTAGTGTTTATGACCCACTTTGTTTCCTCTCGAAATCACAGCTTCTGAAACACAGCACCATAAGAGGTTGTTAGCAGTGTTTTCAGCTCTGAACTCACCTCAGTAATGTTTTTTGTCTCTTCCTTTGGGGGAGAAGAGGACAGGAAGCGCTCTTGGATCATGACTGCTCCTTGTTCTTTCCTGATTATGCTGCAATTTCAAGGATAATGCTGAGAAAAACACCCTAGAAAATTATTGTACTGTTTCCTTTTAGTGCAACAGGGTCTAACTACTAATTGCCTTTGAAAGACTTAAACTTTTAATTTTTTTTCCTCTTCTCCTTCTTTATTTTTTCAAGTAATTTAATTAAACTGACCACAAAAGAACCCAGAAATATGAGTACAGAAGATATTGGATTTTTTTGACAGATATGAATGTGTTAATTAGCCTTCAATTCAGCCATGTTAAAAACTGAAGTCTTTAATATATGTCTCTATTGCTTTTTATTAAAACTAAAGAATTAGAAAAATACCCAATGTCGAGGAATAGATAATAAAGCTTTCAGTATATTGAGACAATATTGGTAAATCTTACTGATGTGCTGTTTATATAAAAAAAAGAAATATAGTGCTGAAATTCTAATGAGAATCTGCACCATGTAATCTCCCTCTGGTTGTGAGAACAAGACAATTTATACTCTTTTTCTAGAGCTATTGAAATTGTTTCTTCTATGTTGTATGGTTTTGCACTAACTTTTTTTTTTTTTCAAATTCTGCTTTTGTGGGTCTGCTTTCACTTTGTTTCTTATTGAAGTGCTAAGGATCATTTGAGTCAAATCCATTAACTTTCACATGGTTTTCAATCAAGACCTTTGCAAAATGCCCAATTTTGCAATGGCTTTAATGGAAAATATAGATTGCTTCATATTTGATTTAGACATCACCCCTCTGCTTGTTTTCTTTTTCTCCCCCCAGGCTATAAAGCTTTGCATTATTTTTCTCAGTCTTTTCTTAGTATTAAGCATGAAAGTTGGACAATTGCTCTGCCTCTAATTATTCTACACTGCACTGAAATTCACTAATGTTATTTCTAGTGATGCACTTGCAGTTGATATCCTGGAAATTAAAGTATTCAGTGGGAAATCCACTGGAGTTGAGGAAAAGCCTCTATTGGTTGAACATTTTTTCCTATCTAACTAGACATGCAGGTCTAAACATAATTAATAATTAGATCCTGGCTTGTCTCCAGTTCATCTTTAATAGAAATATTGATAGTCTTTAATAGAAATAGTAACTGTAGTTGCTACAGCTGATATATTGCAAACTGCTCGTTTACTTTTCCCAGGAAGATTCTCCTACATGGGATTCTCCTCTGAGTCTGTCCAACTGAAGTGGAAGAGACAGTCCTGCCTAGTGATCTTATTTAAGGAACTGGGATGTCCTTTTTTAGTGGTGTCAGAGCCAATTTCTGCAGAGGCAGTAATAGCACCTGAAGCCAGGAGAGTTTGATGGGGCCTGAGTTTCCTTAAAAGCACTTCCCAGCATTATTAATCTCTTTTATTACTGAGTGCATTCTGAAAATATACTTTTCTGTAGTATCTAAGCCCCACAATATTTGCCTAAGTATTAAAGTATACAATATCTGAGCAACTGGCAGTGTGGTTTTGATGGATAAGGTGGGCTTTTACTGCAGAAGAGGTGATTTCTACTTGTGTCTCTTACAGGTGTTGTCAGTGCCTGAAAGGAAGAATAAACAGAATAAACAGATAGGGAAGTGGCTCTACAGATACAATTTTTCTTCTGAAGTGATTTTGTTGTTCTTTTGGGCTGCAGGTGGAAGAAAGCACTGCTCTTTCCAAATAACCTAAAAGCATCTGGAAAAGTGAAGGTAATGGTCTCCAGACAGAGGTTTTTTCAAAAGCTTATACAATATGACAAATATTTGTGGCTGCATCACCGAGGCTTTATGAATAAAATGGAAACTGTTTAATTTGTGTCAGAGCTCTATTTCCAAGATGCCCTAACACAGTAATGGGAAGGGCTGGTGATGGGAGTGATCTGTTTCACCCACGGTGAGTTTGTGGAATGTAGTAGTTGTGTGTAAGTTATAAAAGTATGGTTTTTACTCCCTAAAAATGTGCCTCCCAGCTTCAGCAGGTCTAATACACAGTTACACTTCTCAGCCTGCCTACACCCAAACAAGTTGTATAGATTCCAAAGAAGGGGAATAGGAATTCTTGTCTAAATATATGAGGATTAAAGAGGGGAAAACTGATGTAGCTCAGGAGTCAGTCTTTATTTTACAGAAGGTTTCTTCCATAGGCTCTTTTTGTGATTCAATTGCTTCATTTTGAGCTTCTACATCACCCAGTAAATTTTAGCATCCTCAGTGCAAAATTGAAGGAGCCATACTCAGAAGAAAGGTTGTTGGACACAGTCTCAGTAGGAAATCCCTCTTTCACTCACTTCCCACTTTGTACTGGATGTCTTAAGAACATGATGGGGATTTTTTATTTTATTTTTTCTTTTCAGTCATACCGTGCTTCAAAAAGGCCAACTTGGCTTCTTGTGTTTTCAGCAATGTGGGTTGTTGGTTTTTGGGGTTGGTTTTTTTTAATTTCCCTGGTGAAAATCTGATGTCACAAATGCATTCAGAGTGTATGCAAACCTTAGGAAAAAAAGAGCAGATTTGTTTATTGAAAATCATCACCGTGTTACTTTTAGTGGCAGGAAAAGTGTAAAGGCAGAAAATTATTCAAACCCCATGTGTCCTGACTGCAAAGTGAATTTGTAGGAATATGGAACATAGCAAGCCAATGGACTTGCTAGACAGTATTTTTAGTCCTTTGCTGGTTTATTTAATTATTTTCATTTACTCCTGTTTCCAGGTCTCTCTATCTCCTCAAAGTGAACATATGGGCAGTATACGGATATCAGGGATATGTTTTAGTATCCAGCTGCTCTTTGTGTGCAAATGGGGAACAGCTGCATGGCTGGCTGGGGTACCCTGAACAAAACTGCTGCTTGCTTAAAAATACTTCTGGATAATTTTGGTCCATTGCCTTTTATTTTACAGTTGCTGATCCTGGGCATAGATTGTTGAGAAGTCAGGATAGCAGAGAGAAAGCAGATTGAATTGATGGAAGTATGGAAACTGTTTAGAGGGAAGGAAAAGGAGCTCACTTTTCTCTGTCTCTGCAGATAGAGAATTGGTGTTATAAAAACTCCATGTGCATTTGGCATCCTTGAAAACGCCAGGAAAGGAGTAATTGGATGACTGGTGCTGGCTGTGGATGTGGCTCTTTCACCACTGCCCCCAGTAAATGAAATTCTTTTCCTTCTGCACTCAAATCTAATTCAGACCTTTTGATTTCACCGCAGATGGCTTCACCTCTGAGCTAAGCAGCAGCCCGAGTGGTAAGGTTTGGAAAATTGGAGCAAATCATTCAGAACCCTTTTCAAAGCAGTGCATTATGCATGCACCAGTTTTAAAAATGGACAATTATAAAGACATGTCTTTTAAAAAGTGCTTTTGTAGTGAGTAAAACAAAATGATTTCTTCATGCTCCTGTGCAAAATGGATGGCTACAAAGCATATGCATAGATTTCTGGAGATAGAATACAAAGGGGATGATAATAATAACCTTTTTCTGTCACCAGAGAGTCTGCACAAAGATTCCATCAGCATTTTGCACAGTATGATAAAAAATGTGTTAAATCCTCAGCATCAATGGAGGTTCAAAGTGAAACAGAATCAAGCAGAATAAGGTACCCATAAAGAAAAGAAATAGCTAAATGATATTAAGGAAGCCAAGATAACTGAAAAAATTAACAGCACAATAGCTTATAGAGTCTGCTTCTGCTAACAAAAGGCAATCTTTAGCACCCAGTATCTCCATTCAATCTGAAAAGTAAAGATAGTCACATTCTGGAATGAACAAAATGGGAAAAGCAAGATGCAGGCAGGGACCTATTCTCGACTCCAGACTGCCTAGGTCATCATTGAACATCATGGTGTTGCCAGAGACAGGAAGTCTCTCTTTTTATTGTGAGGCCAGAGTTCAAGTATCTTAACTTCAAATTTTAAATTATCAGTGTAAAATCATGCTTTTCCTATTTTGTTCATCTTTTTCTTCTCCATGGGAACCATATTCTGGAGACTTTTTCCCCATGGAAGTCTTGTGCTTTGTATTTGAGGTTGAAACTAGCTGAGACAGAAGTATTTTGGGATGTTTTTTGTTACTTTGCCATTTATAGTTAGGAATTTGTCTTCAAAAGCAAAGGTCAGAAGGTCGTATTAATTAGAAAAAATTCAAAAACCTGTGTCTCAGAGCTCTTCAAAAGGCAGGATAGTAAAGAACGGAATTGCAGAAAAGGAGGTTAAGGGAAGATGAGAAAAATTTTAATATATATATTTTTAGACTTGTTTCTGTGATCTACATCTCTTACATACAGAGAAGCTTTAAATCAAGCAAATTAAACCTTAGCTCAGTTAACCTTTTAGCACAGTGCATAGGTAGAGGCACCTCCTGAGGTCATTGTGCTGCTGCAGTAGCCCAGTAAGAGGCAAAGTAATTTTGTTTAAATTCAAAACATGTTCTGGCAACATATGCCCATCTGCCAACCCTCTGGCTGAGAGTCAGTTCTGCAAAAGTAACATAAAGATGCAATTCTTTACTTCTACTCTGATTTTTTGCCACTTCAGGTGCCTCCGAGAGCTTTTCAACTGCCTGAAATAAGTTCTCTAACAACACAAGAATGCAGTGGGGCACAGAGGCAGATCAAAATGCAGAGGGGAAAAAGCCAGTAGTTTGTTATTGGAGAATAGATGAGGGAGGGATGGAGGGATGGATGGAGGCTATTGTGGAAAGGCCTGGGAGACAGTTCAATAGTCTGATGGACCTTCAAATATATTTGGCAATTCTGCAGTGTTTGCATCTGTCATGAAAACAACCACACATTCCTGTGAGTTGGTCCATATGCCAAAAAAAGAGTCAGTCTCCTTCATTTATCCTTGTTTTGTGCTTGTTGCAGCTTCTGTTACAACATGATGAATTAATCATGTCTTACAATGCTACAGGTTGACTGCATCAAATTGGATGAGTGTAAAATATTTCAGTGCAGTAATTACCATATGCTTCAAAAAGGCTTTTCTGCATACGACATGATGTATATATGGCCATAAGTAAAGAAGAAAAAATATGTTATCTTCAAGGAGAAAAACCTACATGGGAAGCAGAACGACAGTTCTGATGGACAGAAAAAATTTGGGACAAAGAATATAGAGCCAAAAGTCAGTGTTGGGAAGTGAGAGAGGCAGGGGGGATGTAGCAAAGGCCTTACAGATGGCAAGAAATGAATGTTGAAAACTGAACCAGGTGTATCTCTGTGAAGAAAGAAGCCAGTGTAGATGTAAATAGGCAATTTTTGAATTTGAAACAATCAGTTTTAAGTTAAAACTGAATACCACCACGGAACTTGCAGCAGGAATTAGTGTGCATATGGGTTCAGCCTTGCACGGACAGAAACAGCTGCCGTAAGAGGAATGAAAAGTGCTCTGTCTTTTTCAACCATTTACCTTGCTCTTTGTGGTGTTGGAGAGTAAAAATAAAAAAGGAATTTCAGAATTTCATTTTGATTAAATGAATGAAAATAGTATGGTAGGATCTTAATTTGCAGCTTAAATAATTTCAAAAACGAAACAGTAAATATGAAACTGCGGAGGAGGTGGTTTGTAGGTTTTTTTATTTGGTTTAGAAAGGATACATTTCCCACAGTTTGGGCTACAGATAGGTCTCATGGGAATTGCTTTCAAACATATTCAGGCTTTCAGATTTCATTACCACTTTCTTCATTATTGTGCCTTGAGGAGCTATAAATAACACATGGCTAATTTGTGAATATGGCATGTTCCAGGGGTTGTGTGTATTTTAATCAGGGCACCTTCTGACATTTGGTAATTGGTTTACAGATTTGTTATATAATTTCATGAGCATTAAGTTGCTAAGAGGAAAAAAAAATCCAAATTTATGTGATCTAAAATTTGCCCTCATTGGAGTCTTACAGCAGCTGTGCTCCTGCTAGGTCTAACTGAGGACATTTTTTAAGGCAACAAGTATGTAAACTGGCACCCATATTTTTATTTCTTATAGTTTTAGTAAATGGCAGTTACATTCTTCATTACATCTTTCTTTTAATTAAAGGGGGTTTTGTGCATGTGTATATCACTAAACTACTTTTAAGATGCAGGTAAATTGTCTGGTGAGAAATCAGATTTTATTGGAAGGTGCATGTTTGTTACTGTGATGTTTTTTGGCCTGTTTGTAAGAAAAAGTGTCCCCAGGGTTTAAATTGTGAGCTTGGATGCTGCCAAAGTTAGTTCTGAGGCTGTTTTGTGTAATCCTGCTCTCCTGCAGCTGGGGCATTTTTGTATTTTTATCGCCTAGGTTTTGTATTATTGAAGTCAAAAGGAAGGCAAACTGAAAATTTATCTAATTTTAAATCTTAAAGATCTTAGTTTGTTTTCCCTTTGCACAAAGCAAGGCATACCTGTATGCATTTCCAAAGTTACTTTACTTCTCTGGCTCTGCTCGCTGCCACACAATGTTTAGTGCAGCTGCTAATGGACGAATGTCTCAGCTCTGTTACTGTGCTGAGGTTGCCCATTTATAGCATTACTGATTGGATAAAGGCAGTGTGTGCCAAACAGCAGGATCCGATGGGAACATCTGCTAGTGAGCAGTCACCAGCAGGAGAGTGGCTCACGGGAAGAAATCCGTTAATTTACCTAATTTTAATTTTAATTACTCATTTTGGGGTAGCCCATGGGTCAGTCTGCCATTCTGGGACAGAGCATGAAGTCAGACCGCCATTTGGTGACAGGCCATGAAGTCACTGTGACATTTTGTGACAGGCCGTGGGGTATGCCCACCATTCTGTGATAGGCCATGAGGTCATGCTGCCATTTTGTATCAGCCCATGGGTCAGCCACTGCCATTCCAGTGTGGACCAGAGGCTGACCGAGGGTCAAGGGGGCAGGAGGTGGAGCAGTGAGCATCCCACCTATGCAGAGCTCACCCTGTTCCCCTCACACTTTCCACCTGGTTGTGTTGAACCTGTCGAGCATTCCTCAAATCTCCCTCAGTTGTGTTGCAGGAACCTTTTCATGGAGTTAAACAACCACTAGTTCTGTTCCCGATGTTCCACTACTTCAGGGGTTGAACTGATTTAAATCTTAGCTACAGAATATATTGAGATGTCTCATAAGAGTTAGAACATCGTAGAGGCTTCTCTGGCTTCTTTTGGCACACAGAACCCATGTTTTTGCTTCCAAAGTAATCTAAAAGATTGTTTACAATTATGTCGTACTCCAGCCCCCTTAATTCTTTGGATGTGAATCCTGGTATGTTAACAGCAAATAATATGGCCTAGAAACTGAAACAAGGTCCACAAGCCTTCTGGGAAGCTGCACAAGAATATGGGGGCACTGAGAACTTGTATCCTGTGTATTGTGATCTGTGGGTAATGGATAAGATCAGACGATTGAAGAAGGAAAGAAGAGGAGCCTGGAAATGGAATTGTGAGGACTTGTATGCTTCTGTTAAATGTTTCAAGTTCTTCTACGCATAAGTGATGCAATATTAACATTGTTAGACTGATGCTGAGTACAGCTGAAAAAAAAAGTACAGTAATACTGCGCTAAAAACTTCTGTGATTTCTTCTTCCTAATTTACTGTGGTTTTGTTGCAGCAGGGATCCCATCAGCCCAAGCCGCAGCACTGACTATGAAGGTGAGATTTGTTTGCCCGGCCAAGTGTTCCTGCTGTCCATGCACGGCTGCAGGCAGAGCTCTTGCAGCCCCACATGCAGAGGAGTGCAGCCACCTGTGGCATGCTTTGACATTAAAAATGCCAGTCACCTGTTAGAGATGTTGGCATCTGTCACTGCAGCATAAATTGAGGCAGCTTGGGCTGTATGAGGCTGGCAAGCCTCAGACCAGGCAAGGTACCAAAAGTTTTGCCTATCCTTTCCAGAGCTTCCCCTTTGCCGGTGTGTTGAAAGCCCTCAGAGGCTCCAGGTGCTGTAGAGCTTGTATTTGCTCTCTGCCAAGCGCTGCTGGAACTTTAGGATATTCTGCATCAGTGTATCCCTCTGCCACTGAGCCAGGAGGACTGAGTGATGAAAACACTCCTGAAACATTCCTGTAGCTGTGAGGACAAGGATTCAGGAGGGGCACGTTCAAGATCCACAGCTGAGTCCCCACGAGGAAGGTGAGTGACTATGGTACCCACGACATTGTTGCCCAAGGAAAGTTACAATCATTTTTGTGGTGCTAGATGTTGATCCTTGAATGTGGCTGGAGCCTGTGGCTTGGGAACAAATGGGAAATGGAATTTTCTGCAAGGTCTGATGGAGTAACAGCTCCTGCTCTCCTGCTGAGCCAAAGGCCTGGCTTCTCTTGTTGAATTCTGGAGACAGCTCCTACCCCCTTGGACTCAAGAGTGGTATAGCTCTGCCAGCAGCCCTGGTGGTGCTTTTTGTCAGGCATCTGGATTTTTTTCCTTCTTTTTGGTTTTTAGGGGTTTCGAGGGTTTTATCTGTGTCTCTTTGCATCACAAGTCTGCATAAACAAATTAATTTTGAGGATTATAATCTTCCTTACAAGAATTGCTTCATTGTAGTGTATCATAGACAACTCATTTAAGAAACCATAGTAGTTTCTTCTTCAGTATGTTCTCTGTTTGGTAGCAGTGCTTTGTGTTAGCTTGAATCACATACAGAATTTCTTCCTTCAGTCTGGGTTTTTCCTGAGAAGAAGGCAATATTGATAATAGTGCTTTGCAAATAGGTTTTATCAGTTCCTGGGATCTTTGAGGCTGTCCAGGCAGCCACTTATGGGTTATATTGGGCTGGATTCAGCTATACAATCCTGTAACTTCAAATATTGTGGGTTTTTTAACGTATATGGCCACAAAATAGAGACTTTCCCATAAAGTAGATTAAGGAATATCTTTGATGCTTTCATTCAAAGAACAGCTCTTCCAGAAGGTGAGCATTAACAACATGGTAGTGTCACATTTTCATGGCAGGGTTCTGACTGAGCAGATCATTAGAGAGAGAAGGATCAAAGACACTTCCACACGTTACGTTTCAGGTGGACGTGAGTGTGTCACTGGCAANGGGGGGGGAAGCTCACTCCTCCTGCCTTTCTGTCCTTTGCAATTTCCTTTCAGTGAGTCACAAACTTCTGGAATTTCAAAGGACTTATGTTTTAATCCAACTGCAAGGGCTGATATAACTCTGATAAGAGACTTAGATATCAGAAAAATTACTAGTGTGCAAGACCCTAACACCAAATTAAGTATCTAAGTGTTTAATTCTTACTGGCTTTCCAGTAATGTCCTCAGACTGGAATTGCCTTTGTTTTTTAGTAAGGGTTAATTATCTAACAAAAGACTGAATAAATTCTCTAAGCACAGAATAAATGTTTCTAGCCAGTGCAGTAAACCAGAAAGTTTTACTTTCCAAATTTTACTAAATTATTTTTCTAACTTAAATCTCATTTATTAATTTTATTAAGAATTCTAAATTTTACTAAATTAGAAAGCTAATTTATCGTGTAAACCTGTAGCTCTTCTCTGCCCGTATCTAGTGGTAGGACATTCAGTGCTTTCTTCCAAGGATGTGGAATATATAACCTAGAGCCCAGTGGCACAGGGAGCTGTTAGATCCTGATCTCAGGGTCTTCTGCAGGCAAGAAAGGCCCTTCTACTGATTGATAAAGCCTTTTGAATTTGTTGGATTGCCATTAATCACATTCATCTCTAGGTGGGGACCAGCTCCTTGTGTGTCTCACAGAAAGCGAGTGAGAGCTGCACCCAAGTTAAAAGCTGTGCAATAGGATTGTGAGACATGGAGCCAAAGTGCTTCTCAAACTTTTTACAGATACTTCAGCACATTCAAGGCATTTGACAGAAAAGAATAGGCAAGGGCAACAATGATTGATCCATGTTTTTAAGAAAAAAATTGAAGCCATATTTCCACTGGGGGCTTCAGAGGGACATTGATATATTTATCATGAAAGAGCCGATGAGCACCAGCTTTTGCATCACTAAAAATGTAGCCTGCTGCAAGAATTTACAGCTGGCATGGAAGATTCATGGCCTCTCTTTTTATTTATTGGAAAAAAATCTCTCGCAGCTGAGTAAAGACATAAATATAAAATTAAATCACAAAAACTACTTTGAAGTGGTGCTAAAGATACTTCTTAAACCTACAGGGCCAGGACAGCATAAAACTAGCGTTGAAACACAATTGAGATGTATTTGCTCATCCATTATGCCAAACATCACTTTATAGCTAATATGTAAAATCACAGATTATTTGCAAGTGTTTGCTGTATTCTTGTATATAATGCTTAGCAGGAGTGCTCAAGGACAGCACGTTGGATAAAGGTACATCCATGAATTTCTGTCCTTATGATTTATAGTTTCCATGTCACTGTAAAATTATTTTTATAGTTCATTTTGCCAGTGCATGGTGCAAGAGAACCTTATATACTCTTGAAAAATAGCTTCATAAACAACAACAGTCTGTGATATGAGTTCTTTGAATGCCCAGATATGGGTGTGAATGCCTGTATTAAGTTAATATTATTTGCCCTTTTAGGTCAGTGCAGGTATTTTCAGTGGCTGCAGCTCCACAGGCCAAGGAGCATGGGAGAGTAGAGCAGGTTTCTCCCTTTAGCAGCCAGGAGAAAGGGGGAAAAGACAGCCCACCTCCACGAGCAATTAGTGTTAATATGTTATTTTGGATAATGAGGATCCATAGTTTCTACATAGCAAGTTTTCATCTCTAGATCTTCTAGCTCTTTATCTCAATTTTGCAGGTTGCAAAACTGATTAATTACACTAGCAGCATCAGGATAATTAGGGCTGATTATTCTCCAAGCTTTTTCTTCTTTAATCATCTGTTTAATTGGAACTAAACCCCTATTTATCAAATAGTGTAGGTTTTAGCATCTGAAGACAGTGGATTTTGCTTAAGTCTTTCCACCTTGAACTCAGGCATTGTTATAAAAGCTTTGGGAATATTTCTATGGGATTATACTGATTAAAACTAGATCAGGATTTGCCATTTTTTAATATCTGATCATTTGTCAAATGTTTTGATGTTATAACTGGCACTTTCTTTAAAAATCTAGGAAAAAGAGATGAAGAATAACATACTGGAGACTCTCATAAACTACCTGCCATATTGACACTGTTACTCCATAACAGAGTCTGTGTTAAATGATGAGGGAGAATAGTTTGTCAACCAACCCAAAGAAGTTTGAATTGTCTTTAATCAAGAGCTGTCAGGAAAAAGAAAATATGCGGAAGCAATATGTGGCTTGTTTTCAAAACAGAAATGAAACAAAATCCAAAGGAATAAGGACTGTACAAGACTTGTAGGTGATGTGCTCTTTGTGTTGTCAAAGCCTGGTTGTGTTGACATATTGTACCATGACAAGAGAAAAAAAAAAGGGAAAAACTTACAGCTGTGGTGGAATGATGTAAGAGAGAGAAGCAAGAAATACTTGTTTCACCTCAAATCTTTCGGTGGATCTGGAGCTGATAGTTCTTATCCTTCATTAACAGCTCTCTCTTGGGGCTTTTTGCTTCTCTCTCCTTTCCTGCCCCCCACAAGCTACTGTAAAAATAGTTACTAATGATGATTAATAGGGGTTTTTTATTTTCAGTTTCCTCTATATGGAAATATTTCTCTTTTATCATTCTCTAACTACTTGAGAAGTCAATGTAAATCTCTGTAATTCACGAGCTCTGGGCATTTTGCCTGTTAAGATCTTTTTTTTCTTCATCCTTTTGGTAGCTGCAGTCCCTCTTCTCAAAGTGAAAAGAAGCATAAGGGAAAAAAGTCACCTCTTGGTCCTGTCCCACCCCCTTGCTCAGGTAAGAGACTTGCTGCACATCCTCTATAATAGTTTGTCATACTTAATTGGAACAGGAAACACCGGGGCTGTGTCAGGAATATTTCTGTTTCTTTGTTTATACTTGATGGTTAAGTTATTCTCATGATTCTAAAACTAAAGATGTGCTTAATCTTTCCTCTGCTTAAAAAAAAATAAATGTTTAATATGGTGACTCATTTCCTTGTTTTATCATTACCATATGCTGTTGATTGCTTATTTACATTGCATTAATGTAAAATGCTGAAGTTTGGTTTCTGTGACATTATTGAGTTAGGGGTGGTGTATCAATTGTAATATGTGATGTTTAACTGCATTCACTGCAGATTTAGCATGTGTTCATTTTTATTAGAGGAGAAATACTTGCCTGATGAACAAGTTTAGAGTGAGAAGGAAGTTCTCGTTTTCCAGTCATGATCTCGTGCTTTTTTCACTTTTATTTTCCATGACTTCATTCTTTGTATGGTGTAACTGCAGACTCAAAACCCAAGCAGTTTCTGCTGTGATTCTTTCCCATGGCAGTCCTGATTCTGAAGTCTGAGTTCAGTTTTCAGGTTCATGGTCTCTAATCAGGTCACTGCAGAGAAAACAGCGACCAGTGAGATGGGAAAAGTACACATGCAGCTTTTTTTTCCCCTCTCTTGACCTTCCAAATCTAAGATGCTGGTACATTTTAAAGGACAAGATGCAGGAGGCACCTAAAATGACATCATGTATTCTATTAGCCTTTTATGTAATTTTTCTAATATTTCTAACCTTTCCAATTGCAGTAAATATACCTGAATTTTGTTGTGGTTTGGGGTTCTTTTATTAAATTTTACGTAAAACCATATTAACTTCTTTAGTTCTGTGTGTTCTTGCTCCAAATGCCATTTCATGGTTGCTTGTTTTAGTCACTGCCAAAGCTGGTGGCTTGTGAAACGTGAGCCATACCCTGTGTGTTACTGTCTTTAAAACACCTATATACAGGGTGTTCTTCAGTATTAGCTATGGAGTGGAAGCACAGGTGGAAGAAAAACAGTGATATTAATCTATCACCCTGGGAAAGGCAAAAATAAGAAAAGTATTGATTTTTTAAACATCATTAGAATCAGCAATGCATCACTTCCTTGTGAGAAATGACCCATCCTCCTCCTTTCCAATGCTGTTACTTTGGTAATGAGTTTTTATTAGGTAACCTATTCTCTGTAAATTATAGCCCAGATTTCCCAACAGACATCAAATCTTCTTCTCAGTAAGAATACTCGTTAAATTATTTATTTCTACCTGGAAAAAATGCACTTCACAGTAAAGGAAGAGTGTAAGGAAAGTGATATTTAAAACAGAATTATTGAGATAAGAATGTTATTTGCAATCCTTGCGTAGGTTGCCTTCCTTGTCACACACACCACTTGACTTAAATCTATGCTTAAATCTTCCCCATTTAGGAGTTGGTGTCAAAGTCCACTGGTGAGGTAGTAAAGACTTTTTATTGGGTTTAATTCTATCTCTGAGGATTTAATTGGAAAGAAAATCTTTTTTTTTCTGCTGTTTTATGTTAACTAAAAATAATCTCATTAGTTCATATTAAAAATAGATGTACTTTTAGAGAGTAAACCCTTTCAGCTGAGCACCTTAAACTGTAAAGAAGAAAGGTTTGTTTAACTAGTCTGCATTGCTCATACAGTTCAGACACCTTATGCCTTTTTTTTACTTAAAACAACGTGGACCTTGGTGTTTACATTTAATATCTTTGGATATTTTTAGTCAAAAAAATATGGTGAAATATTTTACTAAACCCTCATTTTCTAGTCCTATTTGGAGAGCCATCAGAGTGGTGTGAACCATTCTGCTCAAAATATCAGCATTAACAAGAGTTGAGGAAAAGACAGCTTCTGAAAGAAGGACATCAAATGGACTTATTTTCAGCCTAGAGCTTTGAAATCATTTTCACTCCTTCCCTAATAATTCTGGCATTCTATATAAAAGTGATAACAAAGCATGTCATGTTTTTTCAAAGGTGCAGGATCTTTTTATTGTATTAATGCACCATTTAATGAGAGAACACTGAAATAGGATCAGTCCCATTAATCTTTAAAGCAGTACATTGTCAGTTTTTGAAGAAAAGTAAAAAAGATTTGTAGCTAATCTTTCACTTGTACACCAGATCCCTTCTTATGGTTAGTTCTGACAAAAGGTTTAGGGTATTTTAGGTATCAGTTTTTATTGGCTATTCAATATACACTGTTTACAAGAATATTTGCAATTACATATAAACCTACTGCCTTCTCTCAATGATTTGTAACTTGGTATTTCATTATTTTAATTGTTTTTATTATCTGTGCAAAGACAGTCAAAATTGGTGAGTTCAACTTTGATCCATATTTGCTATGGCATCAAAATCTCTTTCCCTCCAGCTACTGAAAACATGTTTATTCTTTAGCAGAGCAGAGAAACCAAAACACCCTGAATAACATGCACAGTTTTCTTTGTACCTCTGCCCTGGGCTCAGGTCATTTGCACTGTTTTAATGTTTTATGGTGTTACAACAATTTCTTTTATCTGATGGGATTCCTGTAGGATATCCTGAAGGATAATAATTAGGGTGGATATTTCAATCCCAACACTGGAAGGCTAAAGAAGATAAAAGGATGCAATTACTGAACAAGTGTGTACATCGTGGGCAATGTTTGTTGATGATTCCAGTAGCATGGGTAGGATTGAGGGCCCATAGTGGCAAAAACTGAAGCATGCTACTTAACTCTTATTCCATGTTTCTCTGGGATTTTGGCACGGCTTTAATGGTTTGATTGAACTGAGACCATAACTCTGACTTAGGGAACTTCTGCTGCTGGATTGTCATATGAGTCAGAGGGTGTCAACAAGGGTATTGAAAAGATATAATGTTTGTGGAGTAGGTGAGCTAGGAGAGTAAAAATTTACTAAATGAAGGACCTGTAGTATTTTGTATAACAAACAGTTTTGTGCAGTTAGGAAGTCCCAGCCTCACTGTCCCCACTTCTGAGAAGCTAAAAAGTAATTACAGTTCACCAGCACATTCTCAATATGAGAGAAATTCTTGGTTTTGTGTATTTGGGCCCTACTTCTGTGAGCTTTTTTATCAGCTGTAGAAACAGTCACACAATAATAGTTTCTTAGTCCTGTCCTGTCATGTCCTTTTCTCTCCTCTGTCCTGTCCTCTCCTGTCCTTAGTGGAGTAACTGTCACTTTAAACGATGCCTAAGTGGATTTGCTCCTAAGGATCATTCATGCCTAAGAGCCACAGAGGGAAGAGCTCAAGACTTGAATGAAGTCACGAGCAAACAATGGTGCAGGAGATCACTCTGTCATGATTTTAAAAGAAAACAGGATTGCTGAAGGTGAACTTTACAAAATGGACATGGAGGATCAGATTAAGGGGAAGTAATCTCCAGCTGAAAAGGGCAGTGCAGCCCCAAGGGTGACCCCTGCCCATGGCTGAGGGAGGGGTCAGACAAGAGCCTGGTAAGCAAGTAAAGTGGGGAGAATGTGATGTCATAAGATTAGAAAGGTCAAAATAATAGATAACTTCAATTCATGGCTGTTTATGCTCCAAGGAACATGGACATGGATATTGGTGGCACAGATTTATGTGCAGCTCTGGAGGGAAAGGGAGGTTTACCAGCTGGCTCTGCCTCCCCAGATGGTTGGACCTCACACAGCTTTCAGGATGGCTCTAAGCTCCTATCTAAGGGCTGCAGTACTGTACACTGCAGCCTAGTGGGAGAATAGCAAAAAAAAAAAGTAATTTCTTACCTCCCTGAGGTCAGTGTCTGCTGATTCTCCTAACAGATAAGGCAGGATGGGGCCTTGTCCACACAGGCTCCACTTCCAGCTTTGCCACTGGAAATTCGGAAAAGAAGAGGGATTATATACTGCAAATATGCCATAGTTCTTCACTTAGAAGTAAATGCAATGTAATGCAGCTGCTTTGCCCTTCTGTAGTTCTGTAGTTTTTGACTTGCACCATGTGTTTTTATATCCCATCCTAACATGGTAAAAAAAGATACGGATTTGCAATGAAAACAACATACAGGTTTTTAAATAGAAGTTGTTAAAATTAAAAATTTTGAATAGTCATATCTGCTTCTACTTCACAGAAATTTGTAGCAACTATTTTCAGTGTGTTCCTTATTACATTTAGAAGTTTTCTGTTCATGTGTCTTTCTTTTTTCTCCTCTCTATTTTGTATGCCACAAAGCAACAAACACTCCCTCTCTCGCTTGCCATTTATCTTTTTCTCTTTCTTTTTCTAGTGGGATAGAAGAGAAAATGGAGAAAAGAAATATGAAAAGCAAAACGTCCTTTGAACATCGTGTATTCCATTAAACCCCATAGAACAAAACCAGGGGAAAAAAATCTGTAAAATTGTCATTTCTGAGCTATCACACAGTCTTCCTATTTGAATTAAAAGACATTCATAGTCCTACTATCTCTTCTTTCAGCAGGTTGAAACTTAGAAGAATGTGTTTGGAACCATTAAATCTCAGGCAAATGTAGAGATTTCAAAGCCTTCATCTCTCAGGCGTTTGTGCCTGAACCAGTTACTCCATTTGCTCGTATTTTTGCAAAAGGACCACAAAAATTTTAAATTTTAAGCTCAGTGATTTGCATTCTGATTTTTTTTATTCAAACAGTATCAATTGCTTCAAGTCTCTGGAGCTGACAGAACAACTGAGTCATTTATTTTGAACATAAATAGGGAAAATCTGTTTTTTAACATTTCTATTTTCTTGTCCATAAGGCATGTAAAATCAACACATCTGTAGAAATGCAAATAACTTACATATGAGGACAAGCTGAAATTTAGCCTTCTCAGGCAGATTATATTTATTCATAGGCATTCACATATTGTCTTACCAACACATGTAGGCACTTCTATTTTTGAAAAGCTTTATTTATCACTTGTTGAATGTTTGCAGCTGAACTGCTTTTTCTCAAAAAAAAATTGTTTCTTAGATTGACAGATTCTTATGATAACTAAAAAGGAAAACAAAACCCTTCACTCACCTTTCTGTGCCTGCTGTACAAGGAGCCACATGTCTGAGGAGAGTCTAGAACCAGCAGGGGGGTACATTTCAAATATTCAGTAGTATATAGAGGTCATTAGATATTGGATTTGTATATGAAGTACACTAGAAGTTAATGGGGAAAGTTTCCTGTTTAGGAAAATATATGTAGTTTTTGAACATATACATTTGGTTCCATGTTGGTTTTGTAATTAGCTGGATGGTTGCTGAGAATAATTCCCTCTGGTTTTTTGGAAGTTCGTCTATCTCGTTTAATCAGCCAACACCCACATTTGTCTTACAGACAAATGCATTATATGCTACATATTTCATCACTGAGTGCCTGCCAGAAATGCATTTCCATATCCAGTCTTCATGAATCAGCAGAACAGCACTATAAATCTTCACTCCCTATAAAAGTTTTTTAATAGAGGTGTATCCTCATTCTGATGTTCTATAATCAGCTTTGTCAGAGACACTGTAGGCCCTTTTTCTTTAAAATATTAGCTCGCTAAAAATTTAAACCACTATTTATAAGCAAGAGGGAGACAATCCACATATTCTATCTAAAATCATTAAAAGATTGATGAGCATTCATACCTGGAAAATTCTGGCAGAAGGATAATTTCTTTGCAGCAGCCTGTGTAATTAAGGAGAGAATGAATATTGGTAAAAACATTACTCCTTACTCTGTTCTTCCACTCAGTTAAGATGGATCACACTTTACAGGAGAGGGAAACACAGTTCTGCAGTGGCACAGACAGGTGGGGCAGTTGTAAGAAATCGCAAACCACTGGGCTCAAATAGTCCAACCAAGTACTCAGACACAGGATCCCTTTCTCACTAATCTCTAATCTGGATTAAATAATTTTACTTCCTTGAATAACACACCTTCTCTAGGCCTCTGCTTATCTGGTCCCTCTTACCAGTTCAGATTTCAGCATGAAAATGTAGGCACCTTTGAGAGTTGTAGTTACATAATGAGGGCCTGTGGATGCTTCCCTGGAGAGATCCCAGCCAGGTAAATACATCTGGGGGCACGGCACTGGCCATCCAGAGGGAGGTGAGAGAACCAGAGAGGTTTCACATAAACCAGGTAACAGCTCCTTGCTGGGAGAAACGATATGGAGCTTCTTTGTCTGTGTGGAAAATATCTAAAACACCTACAGACCTTGTCACCACTGGTAGAGAGAGAAGGTGGCAAACCCCCGTAAAACTGAGGAGGAATGTCCAAGGTCAGTTCTGTCCATAAGATGGGTGTTATTCATAGCCAACTGGAGAAACAGCACACTACAGACATGGCTGAGTTATTGTGATTGAAGAAGCACAAACTCACCTTAAAACTCTTAATAATATGTGCTTTTTGCTTATGCAGGACAAGCTATTCTTGTAAGAGCATGGTATAAACTAGAGGTATAAATGTTCCTTTAATTCATTGTTGCACGTAGAAGGAGCAGCCATTCCTTTCAGCAAAACAACTTAACCAGTTTAAGTCATTGTTAAGACAAGCCTTATTGTTGTCTGCACAAAAGTAGACATGCCTTTAGGTTTCTTCTTTAAGTACAGTTACTGGCATATGGAATAATAAAAGAAACATTCAATGGCTTAGGGCAAGACCAGCATCCAGAATAGACTTTAAATGACAAACAAATTGGAGCAGGCACTTATATCCACACGAGTCAAGCAGTACTTACCTTTGACAGTAAATGCACAAAATTACATCTGGCTGAGAAAGTCCCCCTGGGCAGGACATAATTGGCAGGTGGAGTAGTACTCAGAGGAGTACCATTGCTTTGGTCTTCCCTGTCCTGTGACATCTGTTGTGCCTACTGCAGGAGAGAATGTTGGGATCTCTGAACAGGTACTGGCGGTTGTGTATTTTTAGGTTACATTCAAGGAATTGCATCCTTCTCTTTGAGTCACTTCAGTGGCCGCTCTGGAATAACTGTAAATGATAATTCTGGGTTAAATCAAGTAGAAATGCTTTAAGTATCTGCATTTATCATGCTCATTTTACCTGAGCGTCCTCAACTTTCTATGGCTCTTTTCCAAGCATGTCCCACACTTGCCTAGCTCTGTTTGGGCTGGGAAAGGTAGAAGAAAAATAGCTGGAGGTCATATGGCTGCTATCCATGCATAACTAATCCTTTATCAGAACAGATGTGAGTTGCAAACCAAGTTAGTGTGTAACTTTCTAAAAGGTTTGGTGGGAACCTGTCTGGGAACAGAGTGAAATATTTACAGTGAATATTTGCTTCCTACAATGAGAACTGGTGGAAATTTTTTGTGTATATAGAATACATGCATCTCTCAGTGGCACGTTTCTATTCAGTAATGAATTGGTTATGTGCTACGAAAACACTGTACTGAGAGGAACCAAAGCAATGGTGCTTTCCCGTCCTTCCAGCTACTAAGAAAAGGATAAACATAGCGTTCATAGGTGTGATGGATAGTGGTGACACTTAGTAAACCTGAGCACAAGCCCAGAGTTTAAACCATGTAACTTATATGAATTCTAGAGTTTCTTTGGGGTTTCATGAAAGGCTTATGCTAATTGTAGATGTTGGGTGTGGTGGAGACTAGATGTGGTGGTGATGGGTTCTTCAGAAGTGCTGAGAGATAGATAAAGTTGGGATAAACTGATGTATTTCATATTATGAGCAGCTGGATGAGCCCTGAACACTGTACCCAAGTGATTAATTTCTGAATGGTGGTGAAAAGAGAGGGGGGTGCTCAAATAAATCAATGGTGATTTTAATAAACTGGGAGCTTCTAGGTACTAAATCTGCCTGCATCTGATCTGAATTGCAATTACCTGTCAAAAATTCATCCATCATTGCAAGTTCCAGACAAACTTTCTGGCAGCAGATGTTTGGGGAAAGCTATTTCATGTGGGAAATATATCGTTTGGTGTACAGCATTCCCAAGAACAAAGAGCAAAGTAGAAAACATTTCACAGTAACAGCAATAACTTCTATGTCATACCTGAGCCTGGTTTATTGGTGAATATAATTTGTAAATGCGGATGTCCAACATAAATCAGTCAATGGAATACTCCTAGTAATTCAGCCAATCTCTAATAGGTGTAGTAATTCAATATTTGTGTACTTGTGAAAGCAATGGTATTTCTAATAACTTCAAATTCAGCATTATTAAACCCTGTCTCTCAGGCTAGAATGCTGGTGACTGGCTTTCCAGAAAAAATGTGGTGTGCCTCCAGCAGCCAGGCTATGGGAAGAGCAGCTCTCATGTTGACTGAGATGATAAATAATGGATGAAAAAAACCCACACCAAACAACCAAAANGGGGAATGTTTGCTTGCCACTTGATATGGGTTCATTGACTTCCTGTCATAAGAGAAAGGCCTGAAAGTGGACTGTATGAAGGATTTAAATTCAGAACACCTAAACTCCAGTTTTTCACTGATACCTGTTCCCCCATTTGATACATGACTGGTCCCTTCAGTGGCAAGAAGGTAACATAATGAACATTTCTTTGCAGCCATGGGTGAAATTGTCATGTAACATCACTATTTCTCATCTGAACATGTACCTTGAAAATGACCCCTGAAGACAGGCTGGACATATGATTAGAAGATTGCTATCCCAGCCAAATAATACCCCAAAAGCTGTTCTACTGTCACCTCTATCAAACCCCTCCATTCTGTTTGCCAATTATAATAGCAGAACCTATCACTCTTTCCAATTTTCATTATATCAGGAATTTACTTTGCACATTTTCTTCCTCTCTGTAGTACTTTAAAATCATGTTTCATTAAAAGCTGTTTCTGGCATAATTGGGAGCAATTCCCTTATAAAGTAACTGCTGCCAGATGGATCCATTTATACCTTACACATCATGTCCTGGGATTCTTGTCTTGTCACCTGTGCCTGGCGTTTGAGGACTCGTCTTTTGTATTAGTGGCTCAGAAAGCCTTGGCTTGATTCGCTGTACCGAGTGTTTTAATTTGAGCTCTGCTCTCATACCTCTGGCAAACTGGTGGAGAAAACACCTTGGTTTGTCGTTTGCTTTTGCAATATGTCATTTTTCAAAACTTCGCAAAGCCGATGAATGTGTGTGTGCTCATGGCCTCTCGCAAACCGCACTGACTCCTGCTGTCCAGGCTGGGGTGACATTTTCTCCAGAAAGATGCAATTAAGGAAACATTTTCATATTACATGTCCACTATTCTCCTTTATTTCCCTGTTATTTATTTCCTTCTCGTATTTAGTTTGGAAGGACTGTGGGTACTTGGTGCAATCACTTCTCAGGCCTGTTACAGGAGATTGTGTCTACTCCAAGGTTTTTACTGCCTCAGCACTGGCTCTCATGTCCATTCCTGTGTTCCCATCTGTCCAATCCCCTGTGCCAAAGACACAGAGGAGAACCAAAGGACAGGGGATAAATGCTCTGCTGCATTTCACAGGATACTCCATGGGTACCTGAAACCAGCACTATGCACTGACCAGGGAAGAAAGTCCACCCCTGGGTAGTAAATGAGAGATAATAATTGGGGAGTGAATTATAGAGAACCTTGAAAGTGAGGACAAATAACTTCTATCTAACACAGTAGAGAAGCTAGAGCTGGTGAAGAGAAAAGTAAAGAGGTGAATGGCATAGAAAATGATCCTGGCAGGAGGCTTCATAATGACCGCAGGGAGAGAGAATTTATATCAAGACCTAGGCACAGCAGGAACTGCAAGGGGAAGGTGTGAACCTGAACGTGACCCTTTCCTCTCTTTATGAAAGACTGCATTTTAGGAATATCGCAAGGGAAATTAGTTTCCAGCTTTAGAAGCAGCTGGAAGAGCAAGAGCTTCAGGTTGAAGGTGGTCTGGGTTGCCCATATCCTTGTGCCAATGGCGGGGGGGCAATCCCAGCTTCTTTAGCTGTCACTTCACCTGTATTTCTCTAGAATGAAGCCTTGGGACACAACAGTAGATTCATCACTTTGGAAACTGCTTACCCTGAAGAGGGCGAGGTGCCAGCACCAGTCAAACAATGTCTACCTTCTTCATTAGAAGCAAATTGTTTGGAGCTGGAATCTTTCCTGATTGGTGTTTTTAATTTAATTTTCATGTGGAAAGATTGTTGAAAAAGCTGTTACAGGCACTTTGATCATGTGGTCCTACAGCTTTAAAATTTAAACTTGTTCTAAGTGCAGGCCACATGTGTTTCAGGCCTATATAAATAATATATTTTAATATTGCCAAAGCATCTGTGACCTCAGCTCAGAAATACCATGAGAGGGAATGGCAGAAGCCAGCCAAAAAAAGGACATGGGGTGTAAGGCTTAAAACAGCCTCATTAAAATGCATTTTTCTAAGTCTGAAAAAATGATGAGAACCATCCCTTGATCCCTTTTCCTGAAAGCAGCAATCAGATGTTCAAGAGGCCAGTTTCATCCTTATTAATAATTTTTTATTAAGAGGAATGGAAAATATCTAATGTGATAACTGTGAAGGTATGCAAGAGTCCTTTTTATTATGACCATGAACATTTATTTGTGGGATAAAATTACCCTGAAAGAAGAAAGTGTACTTTGCTCCCTATTGGACATATGTATACACCTGGTTCTTTTAACTATTCCTTCATATCTCCACCAAAATGAAATACCTACTTAGGTGCATGGAGTAAACAAATTAAAATATCACAGACCAAATACTATGTCCTATTTTCAGTGAGCACCAATTTCATCCTTCCAAAGAGTCATGGACATTCCACCTCCTTAAACTGTTTATTGACATCCACAGAAAACAATTTTATCCATCTCTTCTTGCCACGCCACACAATGAAAAGACAAAAATCTCAGTTTGCATTACTTTAGCCTTGAAGTCTTCTTAAAGATAAATAATGTTCCCTGCAGGTTTACATTAGGGATTAAGTGTCTTCATTCTGACTAACTCTGGAAATAAATTAGAGGAAAGGAGGCACAGCCTTTAGCTCTTCTTCTGGGGCTTCATTTCAGACTGCCATTTTTATGTAGCACGTTTCATCTGTGTTAGAGAACAAAATGTAAAATGTTTTCAGAAAACATCTTCCCTTGCCCTTCCCTTTTCAATTTTCCTAATATAAACATGAACTTTTTTTTTTTCAACTACCTCAGAATTTTGAGGCTGATGGATGATGTTGCATGTGAACTTGGCTGCTCTGTGGCACAACACGGCTCATTATTAAGAAGCTGTCTTTGATCTCCACCTTAACACTGTCGTTATTGGATTTCAAATATTTAATTTCCCAACTGGCTTTGACATGTCTTTTTTTATTCCTCCTGGCTTTTTTGAGGGGGTAGATGTTTTGTTTGAATTACCAGTGTTTTGCTTCACATTATGACTAAGCAGGCTTTTAATATTAACACCTGAGAACAAAAAATGAAAATTAAGGACTGTTCCATTTGACTTAAAGCATTATGGCTCTTGAAATAGTCAGGGATACCTCAGCTGTAGAAATCAGATGCTGATAATTATGAATCCTATGGAAGATTTCAAAACTAATTGTGTTTCTTGTGAGTCAGGGCTGTGTAGTGTTTGACTGCCTGTTTGATGGAGCTTAGGCTCCTCTTATGGCCATACAGAAAAGACTACAACAGCTAAAAAACCAGTAAAGAATGAAAGATGTAAGAAATACTTTGTGTGATTTAGCAACCTACTTGGAAACAGAAAATAGAATGCTGTTTAGTTTTATGGCAGAGAAAGAGAGTTAGTTTCTTAGTCTTTGAAAATATATATAGCTCTGATTTAGTATTCAAGGTAATAACTAGCCCTGGCTGTAGAAAAGAATATTTGTGTGATATCTTTTCCTGGCTTTTTAAAATTGAAACTGAGTCACTTCTACTGGAAGGTTTTTTCCTTATCTAGTCTGCAGCCTGTCCTTTCTCTTTCACTATTTGAAGTCCACAGGCAAAACCCAGCAATGCTGGATCTGTCCCTGCCAGGAGGGGCTGAAATGTAGACAGACACCAGTCCTTGCTCCTTCCCCGCGTGTGCAGCACGTACCTGGAGAGCTTCTGTTTGGCTGAGACATTAATTCCTTTCCTTGGTCAGGCAAATATACAGCGATGGAGTGTAGCCCAAAGCAGATTAATGTGGATTCAGCTGCTCCTCCAAGGAAAACCTCCATCCAGAGGAACTGGGACCAGTGAGGAACAGCAAGGGCTGGCACAGCCCGCCGCAGATGTTCCTGTTGGCAGAAGGGATGTTTGGGTGCTTTCATGAATGCACTGCTGTCCAGCAGAGTATGGAAATAACAATGTGCTGCTGCTCCTCCTTGATGTCAGAGTGTTTTCCTGATAGTGGCATGGCTTTGGTTTTCCTGTCTGCATGAAAAAATGGATGTTCTGTAATCTCAGAGTGGGCTATTCCCTTCTCCTCATGTGCTATTCCCTTCTCCTCATGTTTATCCCTTCAGATTTTACAGTGACAGTGTGTTAAGAGAGAACAGAAGGGCAGGATAACGCAGGAATCAGTTTGGCACATCTGGAAAAACCGCCCATGTGTTTCTTTCCATAAATGTTGCAAACAGGTGGGAATGCAGATGTCTGAAAAACTTCATCTTATTCCCAAGAAGAATTTTGATTTTTTTTCATCATCACCCCCAAAGTGAGATTTTTTCAAGTGTTGAGGTGGTTCTGATTTGCAACAAACACTATTTAAAACATAGAGAGGGACAGAACTATAAAGAAGAGTAAAAAAAATCCATGCAAACACAATTTTATAAAAAGCCTCAGAAACAAGATGGGAGAATTGTACCATACCTTGACAGAGAGAGTCTGTAGCAATAATTCCCAAGATCTCCATAGGCTGATATGCCACAGGAACTGAAAATCTTCACATCTAAGTGAGACTTTCATCCTTTATTTCAAGGTCCCAGTAACTTCAATGCATATGATTTTAATGGGACCAAGAGGGGACTGTCCCCTGTCACCCCATGTGTGGGGGCCTGTCTTGGGGCTGGAGCTGCATGAGGATCCCTCTTCTGTCCTCATAACCACATTAATATTGAAGTAACTTAAAATTCCTACAGCATTGCACCCACATGGAGATCAATGACTTTAAATGCACCTTTAAGCAATTGTGGAAATTTCTATGCTAAGAATTTATTCATATGGAATTGTTATTCATATGGAATTGTGATAAAGCTCTGAACATGAACTGGAATCTGAAAACTGTGGCTTTTGGCTGCCTTTCAAGGAAGGCATTTTATTTTCAGCCTGCACTTGGTAATCCAAAATGAAAATCTAAGTGAGATGGAAGAGAAACTGCTATGTGCCATGTTGCATTGATTGTGGAAGTTATTTTACATAGTTCCGGGAATGCACAAGTTGCCACAATCTTTTCATGCTTTCATTTATAAAAATCTTGCCCAATAAGGTGGCTGTGGGTAGATATTAAAACTAATGCATGAGGCAACTGCTTACCTTGTACTTGCAGGAAAACAAGCTGGACTGTCAGGGCTGTTTTGTGTACATGGTGTCTTCACGTGGGTTTACCACTTGTCCTCTAACTCTGTCTTCATTCCCTCTCCCTTTACTGTCTGACTTCATGAAGTCTTTGCTTTTCTGCTTGTCCAAAAAGTACCTTGCAAATCCACAGGGATAACTAAATAGCATTAGTGATTAATGCTTAATCAGTTACCGTGTGGTTCTTGGCCTTAGTATTGACTCCGTTGGCTTGTGCACAAACCAGCTCTGAAGCTGCCATTAAAAATTATTTCCTCTTAGCCTTCAGTGTGGTGTCCCACAGGATGGGTTGGGGATGTTTGTCTTGAACGATGGATGCATTTCTATATAAAAATGTGTAAAAAACGCAAAGGTTCATTAGTAATCTGTTAAAGCATTGGTATTTTTCATGAATTCACAGAAAAGGAATTTACTCATTTTAGATTTCATTTAGTGAAGTTTATGGCCAATCATATTCTTTCCCTAATGAAGCCTTGCTGTAATCCCCCCTCTGCCCTCCTAAACTCCATTCCTCAGTTCAAATGTGGAGATAGCAGTTAAAATTAGATACTAAACACAGTGCATGTTTGCACTTCATGGAAACCACCACTTCTCATATTCCTGTGGTACCAAGTGAGTTTTCATCCTTGAGCTTTTTGGGCTAATGATGTATGGACGATTCTTTCCCTTCTTTGCTTTTTCTCCAAACAACAAAAAAATTGCTGCCTTTAATTCCAGCTCAAATTTATGGACGTCTGGGGGAGAAGAAACAGGCAAACAAACAAGGAAGTGTTTTATATTTGGGGTTTTCGTTTCATCTCGTGGCAGATGGGGTTGGTGCTTTTTACAGCCACCTTTGGAAATCAGTCTGTTATTTTGTCATTTCTTTGTAGGAGAGTAACAGCTCTGAATCTTTATCATATTGATCGTTGCACAGGCTTTCGTCTGGGGCCCGAGATAATACACACCATTGTTATTGCATTATTATTTTTCATTTGTATCCCATTGATTTGCTGCCAGTAACTTACAGGTCAATTTGCGAAAAGATGGGGTATGATTTATTTTTTTTCTAAGGGATTATGCCACGATGGGAATGCTTTTATAAGGCTGTCAGGTCTTTAGGTTTGTTTTTTCCTTCTCTCAGGAGAGCGGGACATTCACAGATTGGTGGCGCGGTTCCACCTGGATTTACACTCAGAGTATCCACGGCTCTCACATAATTCATATGGATAAGTGGCTATACACAAGCCTACACTTAAATTGGAATTTTACTCCCGGGGAATGGTTCTTTTCTCACTCAGAAATAACACAGAAACTCAATACAGTCACACTGATGTGAAAGAGAGGGGAGGGGAGACTTTATATGTCTGAACACTACAAGCTGCCAAGGTTTAACACCCCCAAATGGCACGTGCTAAAAATAGACAGGAAAAACTATTTTGGGGACCATATTTTTTGTTTGCCATAGTGACAACAGTTTACTACCAAGAAATAGTAGTCCAGTTAGTAACAACTTTGTACTTGGAAGACCCATTTTCTGAAACAAACTAGACTCTTAACCAAATGTTTGCCTTATTTGTCATTAGAATGTAACTAGAAGAGCAAGGATGATGAAAGTATGTAAAATTGCACAGGTTCTTCTAATTCCTTCTGTATGAAACTCCAGCTACATGATTTACAAGGGGTTATTTTTTTAATTACTCAATGCAAAAGGTGTTAAATGCAGTAGGCTGATGTATGCATACACTGGGATGTGTACTATTCTTTTTCCCTGGAATCCATCCAGGTAAATCAAACCCACAGTGAGGGACTTCCAGTTCATATTCTGTTTGCACTACATTGAATTTTCCTGGTATCCTTTCAGCAGGAGCAATTTGATAAGAAAATTTCTTTTATAGCACCAAATACCTTTTGCTGGCAGTGAAGATTTTCAGTTTTGGGGTTGGTGTGATGTTTCATACTGGTTTGTGCTGTGGAACTGGATGTTGACGTTAAACCATCCTCTCCCCAGCACGAGTCACTTGAATAACTTTCCCAGTTTGGGATTTTTTTTAAAAATTGTAGCTCACACACAGCTCAAAGTAAGACACAGTTCACGGAAATTTCTCATTCATAATACATTCCATGGGAAGAAAATTATCAGGCAGCTGAACTGATGCCCTTATGTTGTAAGAATATTTCAAAGAACGTTTAGTTTGGTTTCTAGTCTTACTTGCCCATGTTTTGCTTCACATTTTGACACCACGAGGATACAACTATATTAGACAGGAGTGAAGTCAAATGAGATTTCCTGCTTAAAACAGAAGTAGGGAGTCACAAAACGTGCTGCCTGGCTATTAAATGCCTGTGAAATGTAGCGCAGCAGTTTACATATATATGTGTGTATATATATATATATATGTATGTGTGTGTGTGTGTGTTTGTATGCACAACATATATTTCTGCTAATATTCGAGGAAAAACAATGACCATGTTCCAAGAGTGATGGAAATTGTCTTAAGCATTATTGAATGACATATTTCCATTTACAGACACAGGAAAAAATAATTTCCTTCTTAATAGTATAGACTGTTTCAGTTGAGGTGAGAATTTTTTTTTTAGAAGTGAAAAGAGAATTAATGAATAATGCCAAATTCTCTAACCGGTTACTAAGGAATCTTTGATTTTTTACATGATTTTTATATGAAAATGTTTCTGAATATTAGATTCAGAACATCTAAGTTTTTGTTTCAAAATTTGTCCTTCTGTGTAAGAATCAAAGGTGTTTCAAAATGGTCAAAACCTTCTGTTTTAGTAGACCTCAATCAGAGCTTTTCTGTCTGACAGTTTAACAAACACAAGTTTAATGTTCTTTTTTAATGTTAAATATGGTTTATTAAATTTACTGTTTTCCACCAAACCTGACTCCTGCTTTGTTTCAGAGTCCTGCAAAAATATGAACTTTCAACATGTAAATAACTTGTGAAAACAAAGTTTGTGCTTTCCTCATCTCAGTGATACCTCCCAAGAATGGGGGATTTAGCAAGAGCTTCCAAGTTCCTCAGACATTTAGAAAAGATCCCAAGCACTTTTTACAGTGGTGAATGTGGATATTTATTCCTCGACTTAGACATTGTGACTGCTACAATAACACTTCAAGAAGCTGGAATATTTGGAATGGATTAATGAGCAGAACACTGAATTGAACTTACTGCTGATATCTGTGAGCAAACCCCTGCACAAAACCCGACATTTCTGATTTTCTCTCTGAAATCTGGCAGTTTAACCATGTTTATAATAGGCCTCGCTCCACTGTTTGGTTGTAAAAAAGCAATGAAATAGTAGTTGTCTATAAGTCTATCTCTAAAAATTCTCCACACTTGATAATTAATTGCATTAATTACTTTTCCTTTTCAACAATAAAACAACTGTGCCCGAGCCAAGAGGTGACTGTTGTCATAGATAGGAGAGTGTTCCTCTGGGAGTTCCCTGTTTAATGCAGTGCTGGTGGTTGGGCAGAGCCCTGGACAATGTCAGAGGGGTCACTCCTGTCGGGCGGATGCATCCTCCTACAGCCAGCAGGTTGCTGAAGGGTTACTGATACATCATCTGTTGCCTTGGCTCTTGGAATGTGAATCATTCCATGGCAGGATCCCAAATGATGAATAAACGCTCAAATCTGTCCTGGGGATAAACATATTTATAAAGCTTCAGTGCAATTACTTGATGTTGTTACCTGGTAACTCTTCTGGAATTTTTTATCTGTATAGCCATCCTTACTCCTTGCTAACTTAGGAAAGTACATTGCAGAGCTTTGGCAAAACCTCTGCCTGGAATATAGGAGCATTCCAGAAGAACTGCCCAAGCAAATCAACTTCTCTGTCTGCACATCAGAGCCTTTATCATCTGGGTTTGCTCTTGTAAGCAGAAGCAAACCTTCCTATCATAATAACCTCCAGGTGGTATTGCAGAACAGGGGAAAACATACATCTATGAACTGTTTTTCTGGTGTGCAACAGCCAAAATTTCATGCTAGATCAAACCACGATTAAATGTCAACAGCCATAACCTTCAAGCAGAATTTGGAACCTCAATCACTGGTTTATACTGGACCATTCTATTCTTCATAAATCTCTTCTATACCTTGTGATATCATTAATGAATTTCTATGGTAGTAAATTATTGTGTGGTAATATAAATATTAAAAAGGACCACAAATTAATCTTTTTAATATAATCTCTGTTAGGAAGCAAATGCTTCCTTAATATGAAAATTCCTTGTCAGAACATGGAAGTGATGAGTGGATGCCTTCCTATGAAGAGGACATGTGACTGTGAGCATAAAAGCAACTTCTGACTGTTGGGTTGTGTTTGTGTTCACACAGAAAATCTGTCACTCAGCAGCATCAGGGCACTTGGAGCTGGAGCCCCTCAGGCTATACAGTCTCACAGTGTAGCAGGCTGTCTATACAAATAACTCCCTTTTAATATTTCAGGTCTCCACATTTTTGTTCTTCCATGTTGATCTGGAGTATGTTTACAAAATACATGTGCATCTGCAGTTTGTATTACTAGGTTTGGGCATTTTTTTCCTTAACAATGTAAACTGTGTCAAAAGGCTACTCAAAGGTGTTCTTTCTGCATGGTAGATTTTATTCTGCAAATTAAACTGCTGAAGTTGAAGCTGAGCTTCAAGTCAGCTTCAAGTGCCCAAGTCCATTCTGTTGGTGTCTGGTCTGAAATGCACAACCCTTTTTCAGCCAGAAGATTCCCCACTCTCTTGTTATTAGTCCTTTTCATCATGATTTTCTTAAGATATTTATATGACTTCTAGAACCTGTACCGAAAAGTCCCTTTTTTTAATTTTTTCTCTCTTTTTTTTTTTTTGGCAGGAGGTCTTCCTAGGGATGATGTGTCACCACTTGAAGACTGATCTCATGAAGGACAAATCAACTCTGAAGTGAGTCCTGGTGCTTCTTTTTAATAAATAGCATTCCTCTTTCCCCTGGCCCTTCCTTTTCAGTGAGGTCTAAACATGTCAAGTCCTTCTGGCCTATTCCCTGAAGTATTTTACTGTCTAAAGGCAGACATGGGGACCTTCCAAAATTTTTGGATTAGTTGAGAATGAGGTAACCATATAGGTTTTATCACTGAAACACCACACCAAAGTCAGTGTCGTATTTTCCATTTCTGAGTGACTCTTTTTGCATCCCGTTAACACGGGGTACCTGGATGGACTCCAGGGCCACACGGTGAGGTTATTTACCAGGTGTTATACAGGTGGTGAGTCTAAATGATCTAATGGTCTTATGCCCAGAAAATCTCTTACTCTACATAATATTCTTGACCTTTTCCTCTGTCACTCATTTATCTGCACTCGGGAAAGGCTGGCATGTGGCTTTTTTTATTGATGGCTACCTGCATGTCCTAGGATCACAGTTAATGTGCTGTAATTCTTTACACAGTCATTAAAGCACTATTAGAGGCCTCAGTCTTGGGCTTTATGTGGTCGTTAGAAGAGTTGTAGGCAGGTTATTATCATGTTCCTCCGTGTTGGGCTGTTCAGCAGACGCCAGGCAGCAATTACAGAAAGGGTTACTCACCATCAAACCTGTACACAGGGAGCTGCTGAGATATATTTCACAGGCATAATTCACCCATCCACCAGAGCACAATAAAACACCTTCTTTATTTCTGATTTTATTGGTTCTGTCTGCTCTCATCTGGTGCCTGAACATTTTATCTGTTCACGCTGCTTTTTTCTAATGCAATAAAAAGAGCAGACAAGATTTTGCCCTTTATTTAAAATGTTTTGCCACAGTTAGAGGTAAATAACAGCCACTTTTTGTGTTGTATATTTTCAGACTTATCTGAGAAAGAAATGTTTTGATAGTAAACAGGCTCTACAGGGTCCATCCATGGTTTGATAGGAATAGTCTCTTCCTAGCATCCTATTTTTCCTTTCTCTGGTATGAACCTGTCCCTCTCCACTGTCATCAGCTTGTGCCCTACATGGATAGTTTCCCAAGTGTGGCACTGCCCAAATTTAGCTCTCATCCCACAAACCTACTTGAGTACTGTGTCCTCAGGCTTAGTAAGAGACACCTCTGGGAGCCAGGCACCTGAGGCCCTTCGTTAATATTAAAGAAAAAAAAAGGATCTGGCTCCCAGTTGTTACACAAATGGAGTTTAAATCATTTACATGAGGAGTGCAGTGAGCAGAGATTCTCACCTTCAAGCAGATATGTTTTTTCAGGAACAAGCTGACACTCTGAGCACCAAAACAGGTCACAGGAACTACAACAAAAAGCAATGTTATGCCAAAGCTGAAGACACAGTCTGTCAAGGAGAATGATGGAGCCAGAGGAGGGGTATAACAGGCAAAGGGAGGAAAAAGAAAGAGTGGAAAGTATAAGAAACTCAAAAAGACTTTAAGGGACATAATTCTGTTTAATGGGGCAGAATCCGAGAGACAAGTGAAGCACAGTGCAGTGACTGGCATTTTTCCAAGACGATTTGTAGAAGGTGACAAGCTGTAGATTAAAGGCTTTGATTCGCCTTTATGTCACTCTGCCTGTGCACTTGTGTCACTCACTGAGTGTAATAACCTCCACTAAACAGTCACAGGCTGCAGCATAATTTTGTTGACCTTAAATTAAGGGAAAAAGATATGATTCTGGAATTTGAAGCAGGTGGTACTTTACTGGCTAAAAGGTAAAATGAAGAATAGCTGAGTGACATGGTTTTATGTCATGGGATGAATCAAGGCCAAAACTATTTGGTTCGTATAATTTACACCTATGTTTAAGTCCTGAAATTGTATTCAAATTAAAATCTCTATTTGTAATTCTCATTGAGAAGAGGTTAGATAAGCCTGAGATTTTAGGTCTTCCCATAATGGGAATTACGGGAATTGTTTTCTTTGCAACATAGAATTGCTTAGAATGGGAAACAGTAACACCTGGGGGGGGACTCTTTCCGCATTCTTTTCCTTCCTTTCCTTTTTATTCCTTTCCATGCAACACTGCAGAAATGTAATCTTAAGTGAATTGAAGAAAGGCAAATACATTAAGTTAACAAATGAGGAAAAAAAGTCAACCTTTCAGGCTTTAGAGGAGCTGATACTGGAGAAAAAACTGTGCCTGCAATACAAAGCCAAAAGATTTCAAACATCCTGAGATATGCTTTCACAAATCAACAAAGAACATAAACTAGGGGGGGAAAATGCATTCCTCTGGTCTGTGTCCCTAAGATGAGAAACTGAAAGCCTGCGAGGTATAAAGCAGCTATGAGATGGCTGTCAGTGGAATGTCAGCTTCCAGCAGAACAGGAATAACTCAGAAGTGTTGGGATGAGCTCTCTGCTGCCCTGCACGTGGTACAGTCTTTTAATCAAAGCCCAGAATGAATAGTTTCCAGCCACAAAACACATGTCAGGCTGCGCTGAAAGAGGATTACAGCATAAATGTTGCTTTACCTGTATTTGAGATCTGGAATGAGCGCTAGATGGAGTTCAGTTGAATAATGATCTTAGTTCCTTCCTTTTCCCTTTCTCGTAAAATATATTTAGCTTGTATTTTGCTTCATTCTCAGAGGATCTGTCTTGGAAGCACTTCCACAATGGAAGTGCTCTGACCTTTAGGTATTGACAGAAGAGCTGTGTATTCTCATGTTCTGTATTATTGACAACAATGGCAGGTTTTCAATTTCTTTTGTAAATAGTTTAATTTTTACACATCTGTATGACTTCTTGATATCGTTACCCTTCCATAATACATAATATTTATGTCAGTTCTTTTAAGCAAGGGATGTCAGTGCTGTACCACATATTGATAAACACATTATCCCACTGCAATGTCATACATCAGAAATGAAAAATGCACAATAATCTGTAATACGAGGGTCTTAATTTATCCACACAGGCAAAAATACATGCACGGCTTCACTGATAAGCAGCCTCTGTCTCCTGTGGCCAGAGGTAATTCCTCTTCCATGTTAGCTGTGTGTTAGACCTTGGGTTTGCAGATTTTGTCACTGGTGCCAGATTCTGTGTAGCAGCTTTGTCATGTGGAGCATCCTCTAATGAGGATTGCACAGCCACTAACAAAGTAATTTCAATTAGTGCTTTGATTAAATGTAGAACTGAACTCCACGGGTAGTAACCATTTTATTTAATTGTTCCATGGTGCCCACGGAATTTGTTCCTTAGAATATTTTCAGGGAAGGATATGAGATACCCCTTTTACCTCCCTGCTTTTCTGTCTTTCTGTAGTGTATCATACCCGTCCCTTCAGCAGCTGAACTACAAGGTCTACACTTTCTGAGAGGAATCCAACAGGAAAATGCTCAATCTTCTGCCCCCCTAAAAGAAGTGTTTTACCCCAATTTCTGGAGCAATACTTCTGTATGTATCTCTGATCATGCTCAGACACATTAGATTCATGCAAAAGCCTCTATCTAACTTCACCAGCCTCAACAGAATGGCCAACTTTGCACTATCAAGCCATAATTAAATTACAATTAAAAATACAGTTATCACAGGTTATAGGACGTTGGCTCCACAGTCTGAATCTTCATGCTTAGGGCTGACAATAGCATTCATCTAATATTTTCTTGACAGAGGGACTGATAACTCCAGGCTTCCTAAGAGACCAAATCCTCCTTCTCCACAGTTCCTTGGAGCTGAAGGTACTTGCCCTCACTGAGAGTTTAGTGACAGAGGCTGTATTATGTTTCTATTTGCAGAGCTGCTGTTACGGAAATTCCTATTCCAATACACTTCCATATAGAGAGAAATAAAGGGAAAAAAAGAAAAAGTTAAAACTAGAAGGCAGCATTTATATGCCAGTATGACAAGCAAAGAGGTAGGTGAATGAAATACCAACAGAGAGCAGGGGAAGGTCACTGTCCTGAGGGAGAGTAACACCAGATGGCCACAAGCACAAATTAAGAATTCTGCAGATAGGAATTTTATTCATGCTCTTTGGGTTTTTTTAGCATAATTTGCACTGCAGTTTATTTCCATGCCCACTGGGAAGTTGGTAAAGGGCCAGATTGCTGTAAAGGGAAACTATTTTAATGTGTACATACAGTGGGATATTCATAGTGTTCATATTAAACCTGCTCGGGTCAGTTCTGTCTGCTGAGATGGCAGTGGCAATAAAAGAGCCACCTGAGGGTCTCTTACAGCTGAGGTGCAAATACCCTCTCCCTTTCCTGGTATAATCCTACAGCATGTGCACAGTATGTGGCCTGGACGCCACTTACACTTTCATTGAACTGCATTTCTGTGCTGAATCAAAATTTTCAATGGCAAAGTGAGAACACTTAGGCTTTGAATAGGAAGAGGTGTTTCTTAATAACTGTGACGCGCTGCTTCAGACACAAACCAAATATTGACTGCACATTTATCCTGGCAGAAAAAAAGGAACTGACCTTAATCATGATTAACAGGGAATGAACATTTGAAACACTTGCATTTCTAGCACCAGAGAATACTTTTTCCTCCCTATAGGGAAGCTAATGTTGCATAAAGAATAGTAGGTAAACTGCTATTCCTGTTTACGGTATTCCTGTGTCACTGAGCAGCCAGTGTTCCAGATTTTGTTTCACTTCACAACCTTTTGAGTTTTTCTTCCACAGTACTGCATTTATTTTCTGGACATATTCAATTTTGCTTTCACAGGAGATGAAAATAATAAAAGAAATCTTATGATAGAACAACAGGAAACAAATGACACTCATGCATTTTTCATCGATTCTTGAAAAATTAAATGAGCCTCAGACTTTATCCCTGTTGGTTCTGTTAATATCTTAGCTGTTCCCAAAGAACCCTAAAGAAACAAATTCTCAATTTTGCCTCCTACTTGTGGTAGGGGCAAAGAAGAACAAAATAAAATGTCAGACTGAGTTGCTTAAAAAGCATGATAACCTTTAGGAGAAAGATGTTTTCTGCTGCATCATTCGTCATAAATGAAATTATTAAGATTTTATAAAACCTCATAACCTTAGTAGCCTTTGCCAGAAGTGGGACAAACTCCATAATCTTGAAACAGCTATTCCTTCAGTCCTGGTAATGCCTAAAGACAACTAAATTAACACAGGAATCAGAGCCTTCATACACCCTAGAGCAAACAGCTTCCAAAATTATGAAAACCTTTATTGATTCAGTTCATTACAAACGCTGTCCTGAAGCAGAAAACGTGTATCTGCACTAATGTATTTGTTCCTTTTACCTTTTGGCTGAGGTTTGCTTTGGCCTTGCGTGGTCCCACTGACGAGCAATGGGGAGCAGTAACAAGGCTTACTTAATCATGGAATTATAAAAGCATCTGCAAAGGTTGTCAGCATGGGTTTCTTCTCTTCCTACCTACTGTGTAGTGGACAGTATTCTGAGACTGCAGTATTCAGACTGCCTGATCAATTTTAATTCTGCAGTTATGGATTTGTCAGTTATCACATAGAACACAAGTATCAATATTGGCACTGTCTGCAGGTTTGAAGCCTTTTGTGGGTGTGGGTGTGGTTGTATTTACAAGCAACACTTAATTCATGTTAACGCTGTGCATTTTAATTTGTGAAGCAAGCAGAGAAAAAAAATCACAGAATCATTTGGGTTGGAAAAGCCCTCTGACATCATCCAGTCCAACCATTCCCCCAGCACTGCCAAGGCCACCACTAAAACATGTCCCCAGTTGCCATTGTTGTCTTTTAAAGCCCTCCAGCGAAAGTGACCCCACCTGGGCAGCCCGGGACTGACAGCCCTGTCCATGGAGGAAGTTTTCCTAATATCCCATCTAAACCCCCAGCAGTGCCACCTGAACCCATTTCTTCTCATTGAGTAGCTTGTTACTTGGGAGAAAAGACCATACACCCTGCTGTCAGGTACAGGGTGCAGAGCAATCAGGCCTTCCCCGACTTTCACTGAACACTTCATCTGTTTGTGCAAAATATTTAGGATCCCTCAATTTGCTGATAATAAGAACCAAAGAAAACACACACCATGGGCACAGGACAGGATGGGAACTGCCTCAGAAGTGTCTCCCAGAGTGGGACTGACTCCACTGTAATGTGCAGTTATCCATCCCAGGAAGGCCTGCGGGTCATAAACTAACATTGCTGGAATCAGGAATCTCCAAGGTCTTTCTAACGACATACTCCATCATTTCTTGTCACTATTCAATGCAAGTATGAAGATTTCTGAGGTGGACAATGAAAAGCAATACATAAAAATCTAAGACAAATGATCATAAATAGCCCTGCTGAGAAACCAGATCATATGTAATTTAATGGAGGTAGAAGGTCATTCTAAACACATTAAATATAACAGCACAAAGCAAACATCCTTTTGTCGTCGTGATATTGAGATTGAAAGAACACATGCTTCAAGTAACTTAAAAGGAAAATAAAATGTGCTTAACAGACAAAAATCCAGGTTTTTCTGTGCAAGTGCCATGGATTCTGGACACCCAGACCTGAAGCACCAGCTGTCCATCACCCTCAGGAGTCTTGCTCCCCTCCTGCTTTGGAGCATACACCAACAATTCAGATTGATAGGACAGCATTTAGTGAGGGGAAAAGAATGGGAGCTATCCCCACTATTAAATATTGGCAGAGTTAACACCAGAGAGTGCTGGCTGGTTTATCTCCTTTAAGAGTTGAAAAGATACATGTCCATGTTTTCAAAGGAGTGTTCCCACAGAACGTGTGTGTGTTTTTTGTCGCATATGTTACGTTATAGTTATTTTAATTATGAAAAAAAACCCGAAGGCATCACTGACAGTGATATTTAATGTGGCAAGAGCACATTTAAAGGTGGCTCTGCAAGGGCTTGTGACAACACTGACCCACAGGACTTGATCCAAACTCAGTGTCACACGCTTTCCCCCATGGGAAAGGTTGTTTGTACTCATTTGCCCCAGCATTCCACACATTCACTTGAAGATAAGCACAAAGGTATTTAAACAAATTTATCCCTGTGCAGAGCAGAAGCAAAGTTTCTCCGGGGCTCTGGACAGTCTGCTGGCAGCAGAGCCCTGGCACCCCTCTGAAGCCACAGTAGAAGGCAGTGGGTGCTGTATGTGCCACTGGAAGAGTGGGAGAATCAGTGGCGTGCTGGGATGAGAGCAGCAATCCCTCTGCCCCGAGCATGGCAGTGGCTCCTGCACTGAGCATTGTAGAGCTCTGTGGGGTACCCCTAGAGCAAAGCTTTCCCTTTGCCTCCTGAAAAATGACAATTCAGCACATTATCCTCTTCTAGGGTCCAAAGCCAAGATTGGGAAAAGGGGAAGAGCCATCTGAAATTATCCTCAGTGGTCTTGCCTGGGGAGAACGTTGATGAGTGGCTCTGGAAGGATGAAAATCCAGCTGCTGTGCTGTGCCCTGGAGCACAAATCTGCACAGCTCCCTGCACACTCTCCTGGAGACCAGATGTTCCCTGTTAGACCAGATCTCCTTGGGTAAAGCAGAGCTGTTTTCAAGGCACACTCTGCCATCCCATCCCAGCCGTTGCTCCCATCACAGTGCTGCCCATCCCTTCGCATCCATGTCACCCCATTGTGGCAACAGCCCGTTTCCCCAGACCCTGACCCTCCACAGCTGAGGCCACTCTGGCTGGTGGGAAAGGACCCACAGCTGGGCAGGGCTGGGCTGAGCTGGGCTGAAGGTGGAGAGGGAAGGGGTGGGATGGAATGGTGGGGACTGTTGGCATGTCAGGACACCGGGCATGATTTGGCTGCTGCTGAGCCCACCGGCCCTGCTCTGTAGCTGCTGGATCTGCCACTTGCCATCCTCCTGTGAGGAGCCGACCATGCTGAGAAGCCCAGCCCTGAGCGGAGGATTCGGGCCTGGCGTGAGGCTCTGTGTGTGCCCCGATGGCTCCAGGAGCAGCCAGTTTGTCCTCTAGGACCCCCTGGCATTGCGCCGAGGAGCTGTGGAACCAAGAACGTGTGGGGATCAGCTGGATGGGCAGCGCTTGCCCTGACAAAGGGTCTGTGGAGGCTGCGGCAGCCGGAGCCACACAGAGGGCAGCGGTGCTGGGATGGATCCGTAGGGATGTGGTGTGCGGGATGTGTCTGTCCCTGAGTTCGGGGCTTGTGGCTCTCTGTGGCCACGTGGCTCTGCCGGGGCCGGGCAGGGCCGAGCAGCGATCCCTGATACTGTGGCTGTCGTTAGTATTCTGTGTTGTCATTAATGTTACGTTGTTATATTTACTCGATTTGCATTATTAAAGTGTTTTGAGCTCTCACCACGGCCTGTGTTTTGTCTCCCATTCCCACTCCAAGGATGACTGCTGGTGCAGAGTTGCTGGCTGGGGTTCAGCCACCACACCGGGGTACTTTGATGTTCACAGAGAGACACCGAGCGCTGCATCTGGGGGGCTCGGAACTGAGACCGAGTCCTGCGATTTTGGGCTCATGAGCAAAGATCCACTGTGGTGTTTTGGGGACTCAGAACCAACGCACTTGGCCAATTTTTGGGATCACAAAGAGAGACCAAGTGCTGCGGTTTGGGTGCTCAAAATTCACGCTCAGAGCTCAAAAACAAAATCCTGCATTTTGGACTCTTGAAACTAGGCTCATATGGCCAGTTTTGGGGCTCAGAAACAGTAAGTCTGTGCTTTCAGGGCTTAAGGCAGAGATGAAGTGTTGCATTTTGAGGGCTCAAAACCAGAGACTAAGTCCTGTGTTTGGGGGCCCTGAAACCACGACCACTCAGGCAGAGTTTGGACTCACAAAGAGAGATTAAATCCTGCATTTTGGCAGTTTAAGGTAGAGTCTGAGTCCTGCACAGCATTTGGACCTTGAAACCAGGCTTATGTGGACAATGTTAAAGAGAAGAAATGTTCGAGTGAGACACAGAAACCACTGGCCTTACATGGCTACATTTAGGGTTGAAAAGCAATGACCAAGTCCTGCATTTTGGGAGAAAGAGGAGACACCATATCCTGTGTTTGGCCCAGAAATGGACACCTAAGTGATGAATTTTGAGTGCTCAAAACCTGGCTAATTTGGCCAAGTGCAGAAATGGAGATTAACTGCCATGTGCTTTGGGGACTTGAAACCAGGGTCACACAGACATTTGGGCTCACAGTAAGTTCTGCGTTTTGACGGGCTTGAAGTAAAGCCCAAATCCCGTGTTTTGGTACTCAGCCAGGCTCATTCAGCCAGTTTGTCTAAGTTCTGCATTTGGCACAGCCCCAAAGCGGGATCACCCGGCCCCATCGAGAGCTCAGAAACAGCGACTCGGTGGAGCATTCGGGGCTGGCGACATAGCCCCAGTGCCGCATTTGGGGGCACTGGCAGAGCCCAGCCCTGCCGCGCCGGCTCCCCCTGGCGGGAAGGAGGCCGTGCCCGGAGACCCTCGCCCCGCGCCAGCCGCAGCAGAGGCAGCAGCGCCGGACTCGTATCCAGCGCTCGTCCCGGTCCCGGTCCCGGACCCCCGGCCCCAGGACCCGCACCCCACCCCCGCCGTTGGGGTGGGAGGACAGGCGACACCGCCTTGGACCACAGGTAGACACCGGCAGGAGACAGGCACAGACACCCGGCCCCGCCCAAACCCCCGAGCTTCGGCCCCGAGCGATGGTCCCGCCCCACCGGGACGAGCGGCCGCCGCACGGGGCGGGGCGGG
>VXBA01001038.1:729822-750137 GCA_013399895.1 Serilophus lunatus | reverse complement strand
TACTTCAACCTAGGACACATATGGACCTGAAAATGTGAAAGCGAGGATTAAAGTGTGCTACAGTTCCCCATATCTTTTGCAAGTCAAACTTGGAATGTTTAACTTTTACTAAAATGTGCAACTAGCAGTCAAGGTCTTAGCGATAATCACGGACTTTTTGTTTAAATGTTCCGCTTATGGATGAGGTCCTTAATTTCTAATGGAAGTTATTTAAGGAAGAACATATATAGAAAAGTCTGACTTAAACTCACCATAAATTATTTGATAAAGAGAACTAATGCCATATTTTCTGAAATATGGGGGCTTTTTTGGAATCTATATGCTAGTCTGGAGTATCAGAAAGCTCAAATAGGATCAATCCTGCACATAATATGCTTAAAAAATGCTGTTAATTCAATTACTAAAACCATAATTTAACCTGAGTAAATATACCAGCATAATTACCATCTTTCGTCTAAGAAAACCAAAAATTATTTTAGCTCATGTCATTCTTTGAGAGTCTTGGCATTCTAAGTAGCAGAAGACAAATCCCCTGTGGCAGACTGCACGTACTTTTTTCACAGCACAATCTTTCTGCACAAAGTATCTTCCCCCATGGGACTCACCCACAGAGGCATCAAGACACACCTCAGGGAATCTGTGTGTGTGCAGGGGCTTTGCCACAACACAGGCATTGCTCTGGCAGTGTCAGATTCTTAGTTTCTTATATAGTCTGAATAGTGTGACTGTGTGTTTATAAATTCAGATCTTCTTGCTTTCAGTATAGCTTTGGATATCTGAGTCGTTGCAATTGCTCAGTGAGGACTTATGCAAAATATAAGTACTAAATTCTACGTAACATTAAAATATATAGTTATATCTCTCTTGAAAAATAATTTTAAATGAGGTATATTATTATACATACCCTGCTTCTGTTGGAATGAAAACAATAAATCGGTTAAGGAAGACTTTGTAATATTGCCCAAATGTGGAAGAGAATTTCTTGGGTAATGTATCATACGACTTACTAGAATATTAAGTAGTGCTAAGAGAACATTTCTGATTAGACCTTATATGTTAGCAAAAGAATGTAATATTTAATAGCAAATAAGAATGAATATTTAATAATAAGAATATTCAATTTTTTAAAATATGAGAACAAACTCCTCAGGGAAGTGGTCACAGCACCAAGCGTGACAGAGTTCAAGAAGCATTTGGATGATACTCTCAGGCACATGTTGTGACTTGCGGGGATGGTCCTGTGCAAGGCCAGGAGTTGGGCTCAATGATCCTTGTGGATCCCTTCCAACTCAGCAAATTCTGTGGTTCTATAACTTTGTAATTCTTGCTTTTTTTATAGCTGAAGAAACCCATCAGAAATAGAAATAAGTAAAAATACAATCAATACTTCATTAAAGAAGTGACAAGGTCTGAAATGTTGCTTATTCTGTCCAAGGGAAACCTCCCACTGGTACAACAGTTGTGTGATTTTGATTCCAAAATAGAGAAATAACCTTGGAATAAGCTTTCCATATTAAAGCAGCTTTTCAGTTGTTAAGAATTGCCAAAAACTCTTATGACAAACACAGCTTTAAAATGCAATAATATATAGCAATGCATAACCTAGCCAACTTCAAAAGGCATTGTAAAAACAGTTTGGGAAGACAGAGAATTCTCTTTTTTTCCCCCATTTTTTTTCTTGCTATATAATTCTACATTGTTCATCAATTTATTCCTAAAAGGATTAACTAAAGTGGAGTTTAAATTTATTACACCACTTAGTTCAGTTCTTTAAGTTTATGGATTGCTGATGCTTGCCTCTTTTTGTTACAGAGGTCTCTCTTCCTCAGCCAATTATTTTTCACATCCTTGGACCCTGCCCTGCCTAGGCAGCTGCACAAGAAAGAACTCTTAAGCATCTGCAAATGATGCTAAACTTGGACCTGGATCTCTTCCAGTGAGGAAAAAACATTACATTGAACTAGTTATGTTTACTACAGCTGTATCCAAGGTCAAAATGCTCAAGGGAAGGGATGTTTCAGTCAAAGCCAGTTTTAAAAAGATTAGAAAAAAATAATACAATCTTATGCTTGGGAACTGTTTAAATTCCTCTGGCTTACAATGATGTGGAGGACTCAGAGTTTGATGGGGCAATGGCAGGATTTCCCTTGGCTGCTTTACTTCACTCCTTCACTTCTGACTTAATGCTCTAATGAAACGAAATTAAAAAGTCACTGCCAGCTGTGGGCTATGGTAGTTTAGGGTTTACATCACATTTTACTTTTTATTCATTGACAGCTCAGTAATACTGATAAACAGGTCCTAAGCACTAGGGAATTAATGTATTAAGCACACAACCCCTCTGAAATGAGACAGGAGATCTGTATTTCCAAGAGATACTTTAATGCTGAATGCTTCTATTTCTGGGTGAGCAGCTTGACAGACCTTCCTCTAAGGCCTTCTTGGACAAGAATCACTTGAATGTTCCTGTCTTTTTCATTGTTGCTATGGGGGTACCAGGAACATCTGCAAGACAAATCTGCTGTCTAAAGGTGGTTATCCAGAAATGTAAAATGCTCTTGAAGATTTGACTTTGTGGCCTACTCAAGTTCATACAGCAATTTTATAGCAGAAACAGGATGCAAAATTATTCTGGACCCCAACTCTGTGGCCTTGACTCCAAAGCACCATGAAAGAGAGTGCCATTAATTTTACTGTGAAAAAGGTGGGTTTTTCCAGAGTGAAAAGAAAGAAATGCAACTAAACTGTAGCATCCTGTGAAATGCTGGGCTATATCTTGTTAATGGAGTATTATGTTGACACAACACCTTTTATTCAGGATAGAAATCACCATATCACATAACTGGAGGTGTGACCTGCAGTGCACGGAGTTTAATTCTCAATATTTCGGTCTCTGCTCTGAGGTGAAGAATCAGACTTTGAGCCTTACTTTTATCCTTTCTTGAACTTGGTGCTTGACAGGAGTCTGTTGGCCTTTCTGTTCTGCTCTTGGGAGCATCAAAGTCAAACATGAAAGGGAACCACAGATTAATGACTGTTTTCTGCAAACTCTCCTTAAAGGCTACTTTGAGAGCACAGAAGCATTTGTTTACAAAGTTTCAGGATTATGTTTCACAGAGCCTTTTGTCATGGTTGTTTTTTTTAATCATAAACTCCACCTTGGTATTCCAACAGTGGATTCAACCACATTTCAAGTAGCTTTATTGGCAGTTAGACATGTGCCCACACAATTTCCATGTATTCAAACTGGAAGTGGGGGAAGGAGCAAGGCAGGGAGAATAATTCTGTTGCTTTACAAGGCAAGAGTGATTTAACTCCCTGTGGGATGAACAGAACAACAAAAGAATTCAGTTTCAGAGGTTTTCTGATCGGTCTAAAAGGCTATGGAAGGGATCTTTACGAGTAGAACAGTAGAAACTGAGTGGAAGGAGAATTTGCTTAGAGGGAATAACTGTTAAATTACAACTATTTAGTTAAATAGCTCTTCAACAGCAGATGTCACTGAAGCCTTAAGATTTAAGAGGAGAATTCAGAAAGCAGAGGAACTGAAACAAATGAGCCTTGGTGTTACTTTAACCTTGACTATACTTAACATGTACCTTACTTTTATTACTTTGAGATTCTCATCTCTAGAATATGCAACAAACTGCCATTTTTTATTGCACTCGTTACTATTATATTTGATTCCAGCTTCACTAATTTATGCCTGTGTTTAATTTTTTCTCCTTAAAATTGCCTTTCATATTTATAGCTCAAATTTATCAGCAATAATGTGTGTAGGAGACATAAAGATTATTCATATCAGCTTTCAATCTTCAGCCCCTCCTAAGACTTAGCCTGTTCCATGCAGCCCTCAGAAAGGAATCTGTTGTAGCATTTTTAATGTAGCCACTTAACTACCAGTAGTGGTGTTTGTTCAGAGATCCTAGTGACAAACAATGCTTAAAATGCCTCCTGCTCTCACAGAGACTGAGGGCCAGTGTAGAAATTCTGGTGTCTGCAGGCCTCGGGGCATCCGCCTTGCTGTCTGGCTCGGCGGTGAGCCTGTCTGGGTCCCCTCTCTGCCCCGATGTGGGTCAGCCAGTGGCTGTGCCTGTGCTTTGCAGCCTCGTGATTATATCACGGGGGCTTGGCTGCCCCAGTGACCTCAATCACTGCGGGACCCAGATCTTTCCTTGCCGAGGCAGGGCTGAGGGAAAGGGTGTTGGCACAGAACCCGGAGAAGGAGCATCCTGGATAAAGATATGAGAGATTAGTCTGCACATCGTGTGAGAGTGATATTAAGCTGCTGAGTTGTCCCACTTTTTCAAGTCTTCTTAATAATGCTGCTTAAAATGGAAGGAAGCTTAACATCTGTATTTGTAGCAGCCCTGATTGGTACAGCCCAGGACAAGGAAGTTATGCATAAGCAGAATCGGGCTGATTTTTCTGTGCCAGGTTTTAACCTTATATTCAGCTTGTTTCATCATCCTGTATTAACATAATGCAAATGTAATTTAATTTTCTAATGAGAAATTGAACCGGCCCACCTTACTGCTCTAAAACAAAGTGAGTAGACAGCCACAGTCAATTAGGGCCAGTGTGGATAAGCCCAAAAAATCCATATGGATGCTGTTATAAAACATCTACATCTCGTTATGTATCTTAGAGGCTTACATTTTTCAACACCTTTTGGTAAGGGTGTCAGACACTGGGTTATCCAAGCTGAAACTTTTATAGAGGAAGCTTAGGAGAATGAATCTACGACTCTTCATTTCATGCCCTGTTCAGATGATTTGCATAAGAAAAATTGGATAATGGTACGAATGCCACATGCTTTCCTGTTAAAATGTGTAATGTGGAAAAGGCTATTTTTTTTTCTATTTTCATCTGCTTCTATGACGTTGCTGAAAGGAAACCCATTTCCCAAGATCTTCTGTATAGCTTTGTCATCCAAAATCTCTGAAAGCACCATTATTCATAGGAGTAATTCATTCTTGATGCGCAAAAATCACCTGGAGCAAGGTCAGACAAATACCTTACACTGAAACACTAACCTTAAGAGTGTAACAATTGCAATGAGATAGTCTGAACCAACAGACTGTGGTGGATTTAGGTGGGATGAAGAGGAAAGAAAAAATAGTCTAAGGGAGGCAAACAACTCCCATTCTCCCATGTGAACACAGTGGATGTGGCACAAGACGTCTCACATCCTAGGATGTGTTTTCTAGCATGTGGTTGAGCAGATCTCCCTTCCTCTGTCCCTCTTCTCATCGCCAGGTGTGGCAAGGCTGTCACTGGCTTTGAGGATAGTTACAGACACGTTGCTTTCACGCCCACTGCAACACAGGGAAGGCTGAGCTGTGCTCGACTAACACAGATGAATAATGAATACTGTGCTGGAAATGTTCAGGCTCAATTCCTGCACACTTTGTATATCATTGAAAGAGTTAGTAATGCCCCTACTCTATTATAAAAAATCACCAAAGATTCACCCTTGATGATTCACCTTAGAAATTTGAGAGCTGCTCCTCTTTGTGAGAGAAACTCTTCCTGCAATGAGCTGACAAGATTTCCTGGTGCACACACACAGGCTGTATTTCATACCTTTGGTTTTGATTGCAGATAATGAAATCTCTAGTTAGGCTTGCCTGTTGCTTGTAAACAGCCACAGGTTGAGAAGACTTCCAATTCTTAGCTGTGCTCTCCAGGGGCCACTGGGAATGCTCCTAGACAGATTCCATACAAACAAACAAGCAAAAATATATTTCAATTTATACTGTATTATTATCACAGGTCCTATAAGATATTGTTGAAGAATCTCACCATCTCAATTTTAGCTGCTTGCTTATTTGCTTAAGCTCTCAATTGCTCCAAAGGAAAAAGTGCTCTCAGGCACAGAAATAAATGGGATGGCATATAGATGCTGACAAACTATTTAAATGTGTCTGTGGAGTAAAATACAAGTTATGTAAAGAAATCAGAGTCAAAGAAGAGGCAGTAGGTCATTGTAACAAAAGAATTACTACAGGGAATAAAGACACATCACAGGCTGTACTGTAGTCATTGTATAGGACAGCAATAAAAGAATCATGATTCTATTAACAGCACATGATGATAAGTAAGTAAAGACTGGAGCACAATGCACATACCCAGAGGAAGGGATGTGCATTCATATGTTTGGAGTTCTCTGAATAATGAATGCTCAGCCATTTAACTAGGGAATTTCTCCAAAACATTTTCATATGCAATGTATGTTAACTGGAGATAACTGTGGCAGACACCGAGGAAGGAGCATCTAGATATATTTTTTCCTTTGCTGCTGTTATTCTGCATCTGTTTGAGACAAAAGGCAATTTCGATAATTTGTTGATGTTTTTCAAATAAACAAAATAAGCAGTAAACAAAACAGTAGTAAATGAAAGACACACTTTAAAATATGTATTGATTACTGAGAAAGTGCATTTCAGAATGCTCCAAGTGCTGTTATGCCCAGCTGCGACAGCTGTGCTATAAAGAAGGATTGTACCAAATTGCCAGTTGCCAAGCAGAGAAGCCGTGGTGGCCGGGAGAGCAACAGGAGCTTTTATGTCTGTTTGGAGACTCGCCTCAGTTTCCAGCACTGCAGAACACTTCTCCAAAGTGGGATGCTTTGCCTGTCCTAAATTTAATCTAGTGGAAAAAATCTTTTAGATTATAGCTGTGTCCTTTACTGACCCTCAACTCTTACCAGTAGGTCTTGGTGCCAATATCTTAATTTTTCATTTTGTGCTGCTTGCTTTAACAATGTGTTCTTTGGCAGGCAGCCATGTCTACAGCACTCTGCTATTAAAATGTCTGCTCTCTGCTGCAGCTGTCCATTTACTTTATGAACTGATCAGCCAGTAGGATGTAATTTAAGAGAATAGGAATAAGTCGTAGTTGAGGGCATAAAGTATCAGCTGGTTTGCTGCATGCAGGTCTGTCCTTTAGAGATTTTTGAACCTAACTTGTCATATTTCATGTTTATTTTTTAATTAGTGCATAATGTGAAAAGAATGGCTTGACAAGCTGCACATGGTGGGTGAATAAAACCAATGCTGCCCTTGTGGAAATACTCTCGGTACCAGGAGCACTCAGGAGTGACACAGTTGTCAGAGCGAACACAGAGCATAATACTTTTCCTACTTAAATGTTATTGCAGGTCTAGAGGGCAGGGTAATTTGAATTTGTAATGGCATTAGCTTTAACATTTAAGTGGAGATGGTCAATTCTTAGGAGACACATACTAGAACTAAACTGTAAGATGGATTTTTAAACGAAAGATATTTCACAAAATGTCCTATTTGCCTGTAACAATGGTCAGCGAGAGAGGGTGGAGAGGGTGCTTACTGAAGGAAGGGAAACAAAAACGGCTACTCACACAACCCAAGCACTGGGCTGACATCATGTCTGGTAAACAAGGGAGGAATGGAACCAGAAATTAATGGATCATAATTGATGTGCTGGCAATTAGAACTAACTGGCAGGCACAGCAATGGGGGAATAACTCCTCTTCTAATGTTTTTTGAAGTGATTGAAAAGTGTGGAAAGTGGCTGTGGAGAAAGGTTGGGAGGATGGAAGGAATTTTACTGTCATCTCTGCCATCCTTAGTATCCCTGGGATTTGGAGAAGGCCACCTGCTTCCCCCACACCTTCCTCAAAACTGCTACATGACTGTGCCTGATCCAGGGATATACATTGATTAGATAAGCCAGAGATAAGGAATATTGAGATTGCAATATCATGTCCACCAGCAAACAAAACCTCCTTTTCTTCTCTGCTGTTTTTTTTTAGTTCTCTCATTTCTTACTTCAAGAAACTGGGCATTAGCAAAACATGAGTTACTTGGTCTCAGTATTTCCATAAACTGCCTGAGAAGCAGCTAAAAGCAATGCCTGAGATGGTTCAGTGATGGTGTGTATTTGCCAAGTCCCTGAGTAGCCAATGGGACTGAGTGCTTGAATTCATTCTTCTAGAAGAAGCTGCCAAGGTTATCTTATATAAAAATGTATACGATACATACTCTTATAGCTATAAATAGATGTAAAAAATGAAAACAAGAAAATGAATGATGAAAATAAGCATAAAACTAAAATATGGATTTAGTTTTTATTCTTAAAGTGAAGTGAGAAAGCATCAGGCCTGTAATAATGATGATTTTTGTCCTTTCAGTAAAGAAACATCTTTGTAGACAGAAGGTCTCCAGTATATTCCTTCCTTCTCATTCTTCCCCCCTAGTTTATTTGTAAGCTAAATAATGCAGAATTTACTATGCTATTTAAAATACAGTCTCCTGCTGTTGACTGCAGTTGATATGGAAATGCATTCTGACTTGTATATATTACTTTACAGAACTCAGTGTTGCAGAGCAAATATAAAAACTGTTCTCACTAATCTGGTTTTATTCTTTCTGTTTACTATACACATGGATGAACTTTTATTGCCAGCTTCATTCCCTCTTGGCAGTGACCAAAGACCATCTAATATAGAGCTTTAAACATATTATTAGCTTTTGAATGAGTAAATTTCATATGAAATTACATGGTCTACAAAGACAGAGGTAATGGATAACAGGATCTTTATCTCAAAGGAGCAGTAAAGAGAACAGAGTGAGGTTTAATTTGCAGTCACCAACTGGGTCACATCTCAGTGCCGGTGATGTATTATTTCTGACAGACAATATGGTCTGTTGGCTATTAAAGGAGCAACAGAGTAAGTTTTATTCCTAGGCTAATCCTTGGAGATCAAACTGCCAGTGAAAACTGGTATTCTCAGTGGTTATCAGCATTTCAGCCTTGCAACCATGTACTCTTCATTTTGTAAGGTTGAATATTATTATTTTGGCCAAAAGGCCATAGAATAATCAGATGTGGATCCTGAAGTATCTTTTCCTCTGAAAGGGATTTCTTGGATTAGGAGAGAGATATGTTGGCAGTGCAATATATATTCCCTAAATCTGTTTCAAAGTCATGTAGAAATACAGGATTATGGTTTTCAGGTTCCTTAATCTGATACCTGTATCATCATAGCTTTCCAAATTTGTAAGCAGCCCAAATCATCCTCTGTCAAATTATTAATCATGGAAAGATCCAAAAAGATCCATCAATTCTTGTTTTTCTTCCAAATTAACTTTTATTGTAAGAACTGGCATTTGTCATCAGCTGTGGACCTCTTTAGTAAATCTTGGCGCATAAAAGCTGGAATCAACATTTTAGGACAACATCTTTGTGAAGATAGCAGGCAGCTCAATAATATTTTTTTTATTCCTAACAACTGTGAGAGATCAGGTATATATTTTTATTAAATAAAGATCTGTTGAAGATGCAGGAAAAATGACTGTGTCTTCCTACATACCCTCAACTAAAATCTTAATGTTTAAAATTTACCTATGAAAGCACATTGTTTTAAGCAATAATTCTGTATGCTCATTGTGACTAATCCAAAAGCTTGTAAGGAAATACCTCCATATTCATCATGCACCTACAGGAAATATGTGTTTAGAATGAATTCATTTGAATGATATTGGAAAACAAAATGTTTGGGATAAAATACTACCCAAGCTGATGCTGAATCTGTAATTGGTACTTGGGGGACCAGGACAGAACTAGAAATGTCACAGGACTGAAAATCCTTTCTTAAGCTTCCTAAAAAAGCCAGTAACCTTGGTTACAGATGTACTAACATTGCCAGGTAAGCATTTCTGCATTTAAAACTATAATTGACTTCCAGGACTCACGAAATAACATCTATTAATTCAATGACAAAGAGAGATTCATATAAACTCTGATTTAGAAAGCAGACCTAAGGATCAACCATCATGGTTCTTCTAACACATTTTAATTCACTCTCACAATATGCAAACTGTGTATTTAGCTATGTACTGAAAATTGGTTTCTGGTGTAAAATTTTAGAGATTGTACTTGTGTTTCCCCAGTGATACCCTTGTTCATCTCTCTTGGTAAGGAAGTCTCACATGAGGAATTAAAAGCATCATGGAGTGAGTGCAAAGTGGGGCCTTCTACCACTCCAGGGAAAAAAAGACAGGCTTCTGTTTTTTCTGCTTCTCTCTTCAATATTTTATGAGACCTGATCTCTTACTAAGAGGAACACCTTCTCCTTCTGATTTAGAACACTGTTTTCTGTCTGATTTTCTAATTTTTTGATTCCCCTTCCTCATAGTCTCTTATTCCCCTCTCTTTTCTCCCATCTTCGGCCAACCCTGTGTCATCTTCATATTCTGTGTCTGCTTCATATTCTTCTCTGCAGCTCTTTCTATGCTTTCCACAAGCAGAAGCCTTTCACTGGGACTATAAGAGAAGCAGAGCACAAGGGAAAAATAAGGTTCATTTCTCTTAGCTAGGGCTTGCAATACTGCTCACACTTTAGATGCATCAGCAACACATTACTATTTTTCTAGTACTGAAATACTTTAAATGCACACTCTCACACTGCCTCTGCCAGGACGAAGGATGCAGTTATTTATTTAGGTGATTATACTTGTAAAGAGTTCTGTCCTCAAGAAAATCAACATTGAAACTGTTATTTTCGATCTCAATTCTCTCTTGTGAACAATTTTGGAATCAGTAAGAGAATTTCAGTTGCTGAATTTTCGCATCAGTTAGGGTTGTCATCTTGCCAGATTTTCACAGGATCAGTAAGGTATTTCTTTTATAATAAAAGTGGCTCCAAACCCATTTTCCTTTTGGACCCCACAGTGCATTTTGAGCTAATTATGATTTAGAAGTTCTGGCTCCAAAAAGAGAACTTTTTTCCCTGAAGTGCATTCTGATGGGCACAAGAAAATGATGTTCTGTGCTGAGGCATGTAACATCATGTGTCACTCACACAGTAGTAGGAATTAAATGCTGTAAACATAAAGAATGCATGTTTCTGAATGCACTGAAAAAGCCTTAGTTCAGATAGTACCGTTTTCACTTTGATAAGAGAATTATTCAGACATTTCACCAAGATTCTTCTTTTCCCCTTTCTTTTTGAACCCAGCAGCTGCCATTATATTAGTGAGTTAATTCTTTAAAATATTTGCCCTTACTTTTTCTTACCAGAGTACCATCCTGAGCTTGAAAAAGGATGCTGATGGATATAAAAATGTAGCATAAAACCTCCAACAGATATCTAAAACATATTTGCAATCAAAGAAACAGTTTAAAATTATATTAAATGGATGAAAGCCAGGCATTTCCTAAAAGTTTATCCACTCTACATTTTTCTGTGCATTCTGTGTGTGTTCATACTTTTCTATGTACTTATCTAATAATACTTTCATTATGTCCATCATTGCAGTTTGAGCTAGTTCTGCACTTCAACTGTGTTCCTTGTGTTTGCCTCTTCTTCTGCATCTCTGGGACTCAGAACCTCTGATTTAACCATCAAGACTTAAGAAAATACCTACTAATATTTCTTACCTGACTTTCAGTTATTACTGTTAAAGCTTTCCTACACTCTGTGTATCAGATTTTATTTTCTTTCCCTACACCAGTTTGGTATGGCATAGTTCCATAGGGGAACTACATGGTTCAGGCCTAAACATATGGATCTGACAGGGAGGAATGGTGGATTCCAGTTCTGTCTCTGCCATTAGCTTGCCAGCTTGATCCTGGCACCTTTCTGTACTTCACTTTATTTAAAAGTAATTCCAAGTAGCTCTAACTGTGTATTAAAGCAAATTCTGAGGCTACATACATGTTTGTAGAGCACCAGGAGTTCCTTGATTTCAAAGGATCTAGAGCACAAAACATTTCCCATAACTACTATCTTGATAGTGAAACTGAAATAGCAGCAGTTTTTCTCATGATTTTGCATGTAAATTTTTGTCTGCGAGCAGTTTCTATTTCCCAATATAGATTGAAAACATATTTTGAGCTATTAAAATGCCAGAGTCATGCTGTTTAGAATTTGTCCTTGAGCCTTGTGACAACCATGGAAAGCATTATTATTTGTTGCACAATTTTCCAAAATAGTTCAGTCTCTTTCCAACTTGCTGCTATCTACAGATAGTAATTACTAACTCAGAGGAAAACACCTTCCACACCTCCTGGTTTAAAAGCACAGCAGAACCCTTACTAGACAAAGTAGTGATTGAATCTCTGGTGCCAGTATTTCAGGAAACTGTCAGAATCTCTCGGGATAATGTCTTCAGAAGTCCATGTATCAGAAGCAGGCGCTGGCTTGTAATAAAATAATTTCTATTTGTCCTTGTGAGAATCAAGCTTTCTTACTTGACAGGAAAGCAAGTACTTGGCACTCATTGCAACTGAATTATGTCTGGGTTTGAAAGCAGTTTCCAGGAAGATTCAGTGTTGTGGAAGACCCTGGAGACAGACTGATGACTTATCCTGTAGCTCATGCTGAGCTGGGCTACCCAACCCCACGAGGAGGAGCAATCACTACTGACCCTGGTAAATTGTGTTTCCAACAGCCCAGGGCTGCAATTAAGCATCTAATCATCTCATTATCCAATTATCCACTATCGTTCTCCAGATGATTCCAAATACCTAGAACGATTTTGTTTGTATATATACATATATATACATATTTGTATGTGTATATTAAGGCCTATGTAAAAGTTACCTTTTATGGAAATATATTTTTATTTGTATACATGTGCATACTATTGTATTCCTGAGTAACTGCAGTTAATAAAATAGGAGGGATGGAGTAAGTATAAAAGAAAAGTAAGTCTTTTTCCAACATTTTTTGAGATAATTTCTCATCACTTTTCCAAGTTACTATGATTTGGGCATATAGTGTTACTGTCCTTGATGTTCCTGTGGAGCTCTGAAACATTGTTATTCTGTTAACTACTGACTGGTTGCATACATAATTTTGGATAAGGTCAGATAATTTCTCAGTGCACATGTGACTGCCATGTGCCCAGAGGAAAAGCAATTGCATCTTTTAATCTGCATCTTTGAGCTCTTTGTTTTTCATTGCCATTTAATACTGAAAATGTAATGGAATTTTAGCTTCCATTTTTTATCTTCTGATGCTTTGACATATTCAGACAGAAAGATTAGGGTCAAATACATACACGGAATAAAACTATTTTTAATGTCCTGACCTGTGTTTTGAAAGTGCTGTTTGCTACTGAAGCAGTCTGCTTGTATTTTACTTTAAGTCTCTAAGTTAATTGAAATTAATTAGTTACATATAAAAAATTAGCACGACTGAAGGAGCACTCATGGAAACAATATCACCTTGTTTGAGTCAACTCCTTTCTGCATTCTGCTTCAGCTATGAATCAAGACTTGGAAAATGTATGATTCCTCTTAAAATATCTTCACATTTCATCTGAGTAAGTAGGAAGTGTTCCCTGTGCCAGCTTCTGGTAAGCTGGAATTGCACAAGGTACAGCTGCTCCATAAACCAGCTGCTCAGCCAAGGACTGTCCTGTGGTGCTCAGCCAGCAGGGATTCCTGTGTGGGATGAGAAAAGAGCCAGGCTCAGGGAGGTGGAATATGGTTTGCATCTATCAGGAGAGAGGCTGAGCTGTTACTGTGTCTCTCCAGGAGGATTTGTATCATCATTTCAGGTTGCTGTGGCCAAAATCTCAGTGAAGTCCTGTTACGGGGAAGGCTCTGTTTTCTTCCCTGTGATCTCTGTCATCCATCTGCACTGATAAGTAGATAATTAAGTTGATCCAAGGACATATTTTAATAACTAATGCTCCCTATAATATGCAAAAGCATCTAATTCAAAACTTAATAACTTTGTCATGTTAACTCCCTAGTCATTGGGAAGTTTCTTAAACTGAAAGAGGGCAGGTTTAGATTAGATATAAGGAAGAAATTCCTTACTGTGAGGGTGGTAAGACACTGGAACGGGCTCCCCAGGTAATGCTCCATCCCTGGAAGTGTTCAAGGCCAGAATGGATGGGGCTTGGAGAAATCTGGTCTAGTGTAAGATGTCCCTGCCAATGCCCATGGCCCATGGCAGGGAGGATGGAACAAGGTGATCTTTAAGGTCCCTCCCAACCCAAACCTTTCTGTGATATCACTCCAAGATTCTTATATAGTCTCTCATCCTGTTACAGAATATCTGTCATTGGTAAAACCAGTATCTAAAGAAACAAAATTATAGCTCATGAAGGTAACTCCTTAAACCTCTAGAGCAAAATAACAAATATTACAATGGAACAGATGAGGAGATATTGCAGGAATTTTATTTTAAAACAGATTTGAGAGAATATTGTAAAGTCAAACTATTGTTAAGGTTGCTGAAATAGTTGGCAGTTGCAGCAGAAAGGGTAATACTGAGTTTGTCAAGAATCAAACTGGTATCTCAGTTGACTGTCAGTTCAAGGTACAGACTCTGAGGGTATGAATGAGCAACTGCACTCTGGATACCACATTTAATTGTGTGCTAACAGCATGTAGCAATCTTTGGTCACCACACCACCCAGGTGTCATGTGCTTTCTAAATATTTTTTGAACAAGACTCAGAAAAAAACACGTTTAGTTCTTCACTTCCAGCTGTGATGGTCTTCCCTGAGAAAGAATGTTAACATGAATGATGTATTTTGAGCAATCAAATGAAAACAAGCACGTAAATATAATGCTCTTGCTGTCTAGAGGCTTTCTTTTCTTTTCTTTTACATTTTTTTTCTGACTATGTACATCTCCAGTGCTTCACTATCCACTCTGTTGTGTGCTGATTATAAGTAGATTATGATTTCTGCAAATCTCAGGATTAAAAACTGTAATGATATTGTAAAATGGAGGACACTGGCTATACAAGCAAAAAAGGTTTCACTTCATCTTCATTAAACATTTTGAGGATTGGAGTATTTAAAATGTTATTAAATAACAGAATTAGCAAAACCATAAATTATCCACATCAGTCAGTTTAGGATTAGCATTCATTTAAAACAGGATCCTTTGTAACAGTGTTCACATAAATATAAACCATACAATCCCAAATGTATTTTCATGGGTTTTGCAGAAGTTTACTGAGATTTTATTGAAGTCTAGTCAACTTTTCTCATCATAATAAATTTGAAGGCCATTATTAGTAACATGTTACTTTTTTCTGTCGTGTAACTAAATGACTTTACAAATAAAGAAAAAAATCACAAAGACACTAGATAAATTCTCTTAGCAATGTTATTGGTAAAAGGCTATTTTTTGAGTTCTGAGATTATCAGTCAGCCTTTCAGTTATAAAACACAATAAAAACTTTCATCTGGTCTGATTTAGAATAATTTCTAATTATAGAAAAGGAAATAATTTGCATACCTGTAAATCAAGCTGAAAGAAGAGGCTTTACTTATGTTTAGAATCCTCAAGAATCCCACTGAATAATGGAAACATTAAGTATTTGTATTCCTTTGGCCCTCTGGCCTATGTGAATACAAATTAAATTGTAGTGAAAAATAAAGAATACACTTTATCAGATTAAATGGAGTATGTAATACACTGATATGTTATAACAGTTAGAGACCAAGAAGCAGTACCTTCTTTAAAGAGAAATGAAAGACAGCACATTTGGATTTTAGAAATGTGCAACATGATTTCATTCACTGCCCAGAAATGCTTTCCTGTGTTTGTGCAGGTGGTGTGTATGGTTGGAATGAGGCCGCTGAAGACAAGAAGAAAAAAATGTACTATATTTTAAAAATAGCTTTAACTAGACTGCTTAAATAGTTTAACTAGTTTGTTTAAATAATTTAGTTCTGAGTAGGCCTGAATTATTTAGACTAATGTAGTGTTTCGAAACATCATGCATGGTCAGCTCTTAGAAGAAAGGGCACAGCAGCAGCAAAGTGTAAAGATTGCCTGAGGTTTCAAGGGCAGATTTTACTGAACTGGTCCAGGCTACTTTCACTCCAGCACTGCTGGAAAGTAAGAGCAGTTTAGGGCTGTGTGAATCCACTATTTTTCCCAGCATGAACAGACAGCATAACACATCCTGAACATCTCTGAGTGCCAGCAGGGCTGGCCACAGAATGACACATTATGAAGTTTTAAAAACACATCCTGGGCTGATATTTGAGTATTCTTTAAGCAATGTTCAGAAGAAAGGTTTGACTTAAAGAGGACCCAAAAAAACTTTTCTGAAAGGAGAAGGGTAAGAGGGCTTACTTCATCAATCACCAAACCATAACTAAGCAGCACCGTCTTTGCACATCCAAGGTAGATATCTGAGCCAAATATTTAAATAACAGAGCTGCTGTCAACTGGCAATGAACAATTTTTCATTTAACTAGCACCCTCTTTACATATTATCTGAATATTATATAGAAAATGGTACATAGCACTAAGGCCTGAAAAGACATCAAATATGCAAGTACCTAGTCTGGATTCTTTTTTAATGCTAATAAAGGACTTAGCCTTAAATGTGACAAGGTAAATATGTATTTTAGCAGAATGGGTTTGAGCTCACCTCTGTGTTTTCCATATGTCCACAAAAGAAAACGCAGTGAGGGGAACCACTATAAAGACCTCAACTTGCACCAAGCAGAATTGATTATTTTATTCTTATACAATTATTTATTGAAGAGTGATACAAAGTTTAGTTACCTATGGACCCCATGCATGGAAATAATACACATACACACATATGAGCACACCCATATAAGTATTTCTCCATGGGACATTAGCCCATTGTTTTCCATTTTTATTATATCTTAGCAAACAAGTCCATTAACTTGAAATATGAATTTTAGTACGTAATTTTAAGGTAGTACAAAAATGAAGTTAGCTGTTTAGTGTAAAAAGGACAAGAAGTTGAAAACTAAATAGTCACTGTCTGGAGACAATGACTCGTTAGTGTCAAAATAAAGCTTGGAAAATACAAAGAATGTATTCATTAATAAAAAATTATTTGTAGAGACTCAGATCAACAAGGCAGCTGAGAGTTCAGTTTTTGATACCTGTTGATGAATAAATGTTACACAATCATGAGGCATTTTGAAATGGACAATTTAAACTCCTAACAATCCAGCTGTCATATATTTAATCACAAGCCCTCCTGGAGCCCCGAGGATCATATGCTCCCTCATTCCAATTCTGTTTTTCTTATTTTGAATGTTTGTGAGTTAGTAAGGATTCATGCTAAAGTATTTTGCATAAGTAAAATGCTCACAATGAACAAATTATTACTTAAGTGTGAGAAAAAACAGTGTCACCTGGCTACCTAGCCCTCTTGAACTGGAAAGAATGCAAACAGAGAGAATACAGTTCACATGTCAGATAACAAAATCAGAGTATAATGACAACATATTTGAATGCAATAACAAAAATGGATGCACAAAGTAAAAATGAAATTATTGTGAACAGATTAGTTTGCAGCAGTCACAGAACATGAGCTCCTGAGGAAGGATTTTTTTTTCCTGGACACCATGGCAAAGATGACTTTTATGATGTGATGCAGGGAAGCAGACTGTCCTTGCTTTGCAGATGATTTTAACTCCAGCAGACTAATTCAGCTTCATTGTAATGCAGGGGATGAGAAGTACCAAATTCAGATTTTGTGCAGCGTAGAACTCTGTTACATGGTCAAATTTGAACAATGTTTTCCTTTTCTGCTAGAGTGGAGTCCCTGGCCTGTGAACAGTTGGAGCTGGGAGAATACTTATGTAAACATCACTAAAGACACATCCAGCTCTTCCTTGGGTGGTTGGTGTCACCCACCACTCTACCTCTGGGTTTTGGAGGCAGCACAATGCCAGGTCAGAGAGTGAAGGGGATAATAACAAGCTTCTAGTCCTTCTCTCAGTGTAATACAAGGTCCATTTAAATCAACTCGATATAAAATCAATGCAAGGTGAGGACCTCAAGCTGAAGAAAAGATACTGCATTTGGTCATAGCTAGATCTCAGTCTGCAGTCCGTCAGCAGGAGGGTTAACACCATCTTTTGAGTCAGGTTGTGTATTTAATGCTTCCCTTTTTTGAAGTTACTTTTCAAAAACTATACATTCTGCTTCAGGACCTGATCTTAATCTTAAGAGCCTATTTAAGCATATGAGAATCTGTTAAATGTCTAAACAGACAGCAGAGGTTTTCAGACCTGTCCTAAAATATCTCTAGGTTGCTTTCTTCTTTTATATATATCTGCTTTTCTTTCAGACTTCTGTTTCATAATCATTTCCAGATAATGAAAGTACAAGCTGGGGTTTAAAAAGGTGGTTATACCACCACTTCCAGCTCAGCACACACAGCTTACGTGCCTCCTTTGTGCTAGTTACAGGTGTTCTCCGTTCTCTGATCTGTGTTTCTTTATCTTGTCTCTGTCTTTGGGTACCTGCCTCAGAGGTGCACCAGAGAAGCTCCTCAGTTGCTTTGTGATTTGATCCTTCAGGTGTTGGCGTTGGAGAAACACCTGCCAGTGCCTACAGAAAGGCAGTGGCAAATGTAAGACTCTCCTCGTAGGTCTGTAATGTCATTTCACCCTCACAGTGAGTCTGTAATATAATTTGTTTTGCTTTGGGGAAGGAAATGGAGAAGAAAGTTTAGTCAGAGGAAATTTCAGTGTGGCCAGTGAAGTTGTTTTGATGAACAAAGTAGGGAAAAATCAAATCTATGCTAATGCAGTTGATGCTCAGAAGCTGAGAGTGACTGTAAGAAAGGATGAGCGTGTTGTTAAAGCACTGATGCCTGACTGAGGAAATCAGAGTTCATTTCCTGGCTTTGCTACCTCTTCAGCTTTGAGCAAGAGATTTAATCTCTCTGGTTGCCCTTTTTTTTCCCCCTTCCTGTACCACAGGGGAGTCATTATGTTTTAGATTGTTCCAAGAATAAACGCATTAATGTGGCTGGTACATTCATGTTTAGGCAAAAAGACATATAAAAGCTTCAGTTCTTGTTCCTTATCTTTTTAAAAGGACTTTCTGCTGCCTGTGAGGCACATGGACTGGCATTTTCATGCCTTGTGTCTAGAAAGATGAGGAGGCACTTGCAGTGCCTGAGCTGACATCTGTGAGTGCCCGACTTCTAGTGAAGAGGCTGTGGGGAGCGATGCTTATCAATTACAGGGTGTTGGTTTTTTCTCTATACCAACGTATTTTGAAGCTACTGCTCAGCTTCCTCCCTCTGGGAGGCCTGGAGAAGCAGGCAGGTAAAAACTGAGAACAATTTTTGAAAGAAAAGCTTTTGAGAGAAAAGGAACTTTGAACACTTGAAGCACAGCAATACGGGTGCTGAAATGCTGTGACAGCACAAACATAAAGGTCCTCAAACCAGGGGAGATGCCGAAACACAAGCCCCAAGGCAGAGCATTGGGGTGTAAATAGTGAAATCAATGAAATGGTTCTGATTCATTTCATGTAACCACCAGCAAGGAACATCCTGAACCTTCTGTCAGTACCTTCTAATTCCAGCTACAGGCAGAAAATTCAAGGAAATTAAGCTCTCACTTTGTTCTCTGGGCACCAGGATGGAGAAAGCCTGGTCTTCTGTGGTTTACTGGAAGAGTGTGTCGGGGTGTTCATGTAGCTGGGTGATCTGTGAGGCCTTTGCCCTGTGAGGGCTCTCTACTGCAGTGCTGCCAGCAGGACTAAGGGAGTGATCATCCATCCCTGCTCTTGGCGTGGGTGAGGCTGCACCTCCGGTGCTGCAATCAGTTCTGGGCACTGACTTTAAAAAGGACATTGAGGTGCTGAAGCGTGCCCAAGGAAGGGCAACAAGGCTTGTGAACACTTTAAAAACAAGGCTTCTGCGGAATGGCTGGTGGAGCTGTGTTTATTTGCTCTCAAGGAGGCTCGGGGGGCACCTCATCACTCTCCATAACCACCCAAAAGGAGGATGTGATGAGGTGAGAGCCCTTCTCTTCTACTGTGCCTGCAGTGAGAGGACTGGAGCAAACGGCCTTAAGCGGAGTCAGGGGAGATTGAGATCAGGTATTGGGAGATATTTTTCACTGTTCCCGTGGTCGGCCATTGGAATAGCTGCCCAGGGTGAGGCACCTTGGTCTGGCGCTGGGTGATGCGGTGGCTGTTCTGGGCTGACGGTTGGACTCGTCGAACTCAAAAGGTCTCCTCCAACCGTGATGATTCCACCACTCCAAGTGGTGCCGGCGGGATCGGAGATCGCTCGGGCGGGATCGGGGATGGGGCAGCTCCCCGTCCCTGCGGGCGGGGAGAAACGGCGGGGACGGTGGGTGTGTGTCTGTCCGGATTGGTGCGCGTCTGTCCTGCCGGTGGATGCGTGACTGTCCTGCCTGTGTGTGTCTGTCCTGGCGGTGGGTGTGTGTCCGTCCCGCCGGTGTGTGTCTGTCCGGCCGGTCCCTCCGCCCCGCGGTGCCCGGCGCGGGCGGGGCGGGGCGGCCGCACTGACGTCAGGCCGGGCCGCCGGGCTCGGG
>VXBA01001038.1:663319-729664 GCA_013399895.1 Serilophus lunatus | reverse complement strand
CTGCGGGCCGCGGGGTGTCGGGGCCGGGCCGCCCCCCGTGCGGGCTCTGCGGCGCTCGCCGCGTCCTTCAGGTCCGTGCCCGCGGGTCGGCACCGGCGGCGGCGCTGCGGGCCCCGGGCACACGGGGCTGGGGCAGCTCGGGGTTTGCCGCCTCCGAGGAGGGCGAGAAGCAGAAGTACCCAGTGTGTGGTGGTTCAAAGAGAAGAGTTTAAAAAAACCCAAACCTCAAGTAACGGTGGGGAGAACTAATAAGGGTGGGATGTCTTGCTTGAGCTGCTGAGGTCTGTAGCGGGGGGATGCTGTGAACGCTGTGGTGATTTCACTTTAATGACACTGAGCCTTTGGTGTCGTCACCCAGAGCCTGCTGTTCCCGGCGCGTCCTGTCAGATGTACTTTGGCACACCATGAAACGTAGGCAACCTCAGCCTTTAACTTGGAGCTGGAGGAGGTCGAGCTGTTTCTCTTCATTGAACGAAAGCCAAACTGCATGGGAACCTCGTGCTGTGGCGGAGCCTTAGTGTCCAGGCCAGACAACAAATTAAGGTGAGCATTGTCGGGTCTGGTTCTCCGTCTGGTGCACCGAGTAAAGGTGTTACCCACTTCTCAGGGGGTTTGCTTCAGCCTGCAGGGTCTGTGCTTCATGTTCATGCCAGGTTTGTTCTGGGTGCCTGCGGACTTTGGCCCTCAGTTGGATGCAGAACAAAATTTTTTGTCACAAAGATGTTAAAAGTGAAATGAAGTTGTATCTGAGATCTCATTTTGCTATGTTTTTATGATTGAGAATCCCTTCACATGTTCTCTGAAACTTTAAAAAATTTCTTGTCTGGAGAAATCAAAAGTGCAAAACTCATCAAGCTAGTATGAGGGAGTAAATATTTACAGCAAATATTTGGTGATACTGAGTGGAATTTGCTAGATGCTTTCTTGTGTGTATAATGATCACATAACTCTGAATTCTGTGGGCCCATTTTGAATTAAATTAAACTTCCAAGCAGAAGAGGTGATTGCCTAACAAATGGAACATGAGTAATAATCAGCAAACAGATGATAAATATTCATAAATGACAACAGAGGATCTGCATGAATATACAAGTAGAAAAATTGTTTTTAAAGTTGGAGTTTAATTTTTGCTCATTGCTGTACTTTTCATTATTGAAATATCAATGTTTGGGCTCAAGAAGCTGCCCAGTAATTTCTTCTAAGTGTAAGGCTGTTGAAACAGTAGGAATGTTTGATGTTTAGAGGAGTTCTCTATTTGATATTTTTGACCACTGTAGCTCCTCATTTTTTTGTAACCAAAGAAATAATTTCCTGCATATGAATATGGGGGAAAATGAATAATAGTGTCTCAATTAACATAATGATCTCATTTAATGTATTGTTATACTAATGAATAATCCTGTTTAATGGAACTGTTCATGTAAAAGCTCATTGGAGTAAAATCCATTGCTTTTGGACCTGATCATCCTTTAAGAGGGATTGGTTATTTGGAATAAACCAGTTACTAAGAAGTGTTGGCACAGGCTCTCTAGATAAAAAGCCATCGTGCCATCAATCTTCAGATGAACATTGCTTGCCTGAGTTTATTAGAAAGTGTGGATCGCTCAAAATGGAGAAGAGGTGAAGGAATAAAAGGGAGCCAGTTGGAACAGTGGTTATGGTGTTCTCTCTTAGCCACTATTTGGAAGTGTAAAGAGCAGCACCATCTTCTTAATTAGAAGCTTTCAGGCAGTTAAGATCCATGCCAACAAGAGATACTAAGGAGATCAAAATACTAATGGCACTTTTGATAATTAGGTTTAAAATCCAGTATTGTGTTTCAATTGGAGCAATAAAAACCAGCTTATGTAGATCTCTGGATACCTGAACACATGTATGTTACAGTAAAATCCCATTAAAATAACAAATAAATGATTAAAATAATTATCCCAAAGTTGAAGTTTAGCTAGTCAGGATAGGTCTTTGCATTTCTTCGTAGCTCTGGGACAAGTATTCCAGCTCACTCTTCAACTGCTATCAGATAGGTGCATTTTGGAAAACATCCTGAGAATGTTGTTTCCTCCTTGTAGCTGGATTTGCAGAGGCCTGGACTTTGCTCCCTCCTCTTCTCTCTTCTGAAAGGAGGATTCAGCTGCAGCACTTCTGCTGGTAATATCCCTTAGTAATTGAAGGAAGAAAGTGTTCTCAGGGCGAGAGCTTATCCCTGCTCACAGGAGGAACTGGTGTCACAAGTTCTCCATAAAATGGCTTTTTCACTGCAAGTTGTTGGGTTTTTATGAGCACTTTGTGCTGAGCTGAGGCTCTGCTCTGCAGACTGGAGTGCATTTTAATGGCCTCAACTGAGGGAGGAAGGATGGGCAGTGTTGGCAAGGCTCTTCCTGCAGGGAGGCTTGGCTTCTTAGCCAGAGGAAATGGCTGGGAAGGGTTTACTTTGGTGAGGTGGCCGAACAAGTATAGATCAGGAATAACCCTTCAATTTCAAATAATTTATGCCCTGAAGCCAAAGAAATTGTGTATTTTTAGGCTAATCATCCCAGATGGCTTGTGACACACACACAGCGCAAGGGAGGCATCCAGGGAGAACTGAGTAACCTGGCTTCTCTTGACTCAACAATACCATGTGTACTTTAGGCTGGAGGTTCAAGAACCTCTCCTACATAGATACAGAGATCCTCATACATTGTGGTTAGGATGGTACAAAAGCAACTTAAGGTTGTTTATGTAGATTGTGTTAAATGTAGGCTTTACTTAAATGCCTTTTTTCTCTGATCTTTCTATGTAATGATTTTAACATCTAGTGTCGATATGTATTTTTGATGGATTGGGGGATGCTATGGCTTTTTTAACCTTCATCTCAGTAAGGCAGACCTGCATAGGTGGGACCTTGGCAAGGCCCAAGCTGCTGCTGTTTGTGCTCCTCTTCCTCAAGTCTCCTGCTATCTTTGAACCAGTCCGTCAGTTAACAGGGTTAAAAAGAGACAAAGAAAATTATCTTTTAATCGTGAGAGCTTTCTAAAATGGTAATTAATAAAAATAAACCTTTACAATGGCTAAATTTGAGATCTTGATTAAACAAAACAAATTATATTTATCACCTTCCTGTAAATTCAGGTAAAGTATAAGCATAGATGACTAACTCTGAAACTGATCTGTGGACAAACTGTCACAAGGAACTGAAGTTACAAGTGTCAGTTCCTTGGGAATCCTTTTTCTTTCCCCTTCAGTTGCAAACCTGTGAGGATATAACAAATATCTGTGTTCTGTGCACTGTAGGGAACTGACCTTGATAGGTACGTTCCAGGATAGCTGTGTGTCAGAAAATCGGTAGGAAAACCCAAAATACAGAAGGCTGCCAGTCCTTGGTTGAAAACATGTTATTTGTTGTATTAAGTTGTTTGGTACTTGGATATTTTTAGAGAGTTTGGTTTTGAGATTGGGAACTGATACATAACTGTGGAATTGTAGCCAGGAGCTGAATGTGTCCAGCATAATGAAGTGAAATTCAATAGCAAGAAAGTGATACTTTGAACACGTGGTTCAAAAATTAGCCAATTTCAGCTAAAAGCTGTGATACAGCAGTATATGGCTGCACTATTTTTGGTTAAAGATGGGTGTTAAAGAGAAGTCAAACTTCACTCCAAAGAAAAGTGTCTTCTTGAAAGCACATGGATGTGAAAATCTGCTACATTTGGTGACAGGGAGAGTAGAAATCAGTGGCTCCTTCGTGCAATGAAGGCAGTTTACAAATAGTTTTGGTAGTTTTCCTTGGGAATCTGTGCCACACAATGGAATTAACCTTTAAAAGAGTTATTAGTAGGGCTCTGGAACTCCTTGCTGAAGGCAGTTGAGGATTGAAATAGTTTGGGGCTTAAGGACAGGTTGCACAAGGTAGTGGACAAGAAATCTGTGGAGGGTTCTTAAACTGCATCAAATGAAAGAAATCCCATGAACTGAAAGCAGTTGAAGGTTCAGAAAGTCACATTTTATATTTGACCTAATCATCCTCTCCCTGGTGCATTTTTTTTTCCCCTTAAGGCTGTCACAGGAGACAATGAGATTTTTCTGTTCTTCACCTTTAAAATAAAATTGGCTGTCAGAACTGTATGGAGAAATACCAGGATTTGTGTAATATTTCAAGCTATTCCAGGATTCACTGGCTGTCTTTCATGATAGTGGTATTAAAGATTTTCTAGTAATTTTTTTTTTTTTTAATCCAGCAGTGGCTGACTTGACAATATGATTTTTTCTTTAGATGTGTATCCATGTGTTGACATGTTCCTGTCTCATGATTATGATCTGTGAAAAACTAAACTGTGTTGAAATAGCATTAGCAATATGTAGGAAAAAAAATAAATCTCAGAAGTATTTTCTTCTATCTTCCTTCTGGTTCATTCTGTCTAATCTTGCCTAATTATGACCTGTGAACCTCTTCAGGCTTATTGAAGATATCTCAGTACCAGTGAGTCTGTGAATTACATGCAGTCTCCTCCAATTATTCAGCTTGTCATTCAGCTTAACCTATAACTAGAATTCTTACTCAGGCAGCAGGAGAAAGAATGTGTGTGTGGCTGGAGGGAAAAGAAATCTTACATATTGGTGGAAAGCACAGCCTTGCTGCAGATTTAAACTAATGGAAATTCTTAATCTTTAAATACTCACATGGATAAACTGTTCAGCAGTGGTTCAGACAGGAAGTATTGTTTCTGTTGTTAGTCATTATTTAATCATTATGAAATATGTATTGAAAAATATCTTGTATAATATAAAATATCATTGTAAGAGGGTTCTGGCTCAAGGCAGCTCAAGGCTTCCATGGTGAAGGTGCATCAGTTGAATAAACAAAGTAGAGGGGTAGGATGGACAGGATGGCAGTCTAAAAGGTATATTTCCGGTTGTGTTCCAAGTTTTGCTTGCCTTTCAGCCTGTTCTTATCAGCAAGAAAATCCTGCTCTGGGTAGCATGGATTGCTACGTAACTGGTAGAAATGGTAGCTGGAAGCTGACTCGTGAGTTTGTTGCTGAACCAATGGTGAAGCAAGTCTTTCCAAGGAGACTTAGAGGTGGGAATGGTGTGTTTGAATCATTTGGTGACAGTGGATTGTGCTGAGGAAAAAGGGAGGCTTCTCTGTTCTGAAGTGAAATATTTGCCAGAGAACAGCAGGTAATTGCTGCTGGTTTGCAGGATGACATTGCTTTTGAGACAGATGTGATCTTTCTGGATTTATTCTTACAAGGCAGATTAAATTACCAACATGAAATGCTGTTGCTGAAGGACTAACAGCATCAGCAAAAGCAGTGGCCTGTTTCTGCTGCCAGTTGCTTTGATGCTGACACAGTCACAACATTTTTGAAAGGAGAGATCCATATCCGCCATTTCAATTGCAGAAAGTTTTAATTCTAGACTGCAGTTGATGTTGGGGATTTTTCAGTCTTAACCACAGCATAAAATTTAATTTGCCTTCATGGTATAAACAGCAATGTCACCTTTAAAACTGTCCTTTAAAACTGCCTTCTGCCTTGTTAGTCATGTAAGAGTGCCAGAAATCAGAGCAAATTTACCTATTTGATAAACCTTAGAAAAAAGACTGATGGGAAAGATTAGAGTCTTTCCAATATGTATGTACACACACAGAGGCATATAGACAATTATGGCTTTTCTTCCAGGACAGAAATCCTGCCGAATACAAGGAAGGAATGCAGCAGAGGAGAGGAGCTAGATATGGATGAGCTTTTTAGTCACAGCATGTTTGTTTGGGTTTTTCTTTGTGTGGGAGTGAGGTTAGGAGGCAGTAGTGGGGAACACATGAGTAACAGAATAGTTTTGTGCTTCTTTGCAGCTGAGTGACTTTGTCTTTTTGTTGCAGGGCATTATGTCTGTCGGGCAGGCAGGTACTGTCTGTCTCTTCTTAATTTGTTTCTTCCCCTTTCCGTTTATTATCCTTGCAAATTTGGTAACAATTTAAGGTGCCGTCAAAGAGTTGAAGCAAATAAAGCTTCTTTGTGTCTTTCCAGCAAAGATGTTGAGAACAATGCATCTTTTGCAGTTTATGAGCTATTAAACAACTCTACTGAAGAAGCTTGACTTGCTCACTGGGGTTGAATCTCTTGAGCTGGTTCAGTTCACAGGAGGCTGTTTGCTGTGTAACATAACAAATGAAGTAATGCACATAATTTAATACCTTCCAGCAGGAGTGTTTCTGCACTGGAGCTCGATATATTGTCCTGGCTATGGCAGTTGTTTCTGATGGATTACAGTGTATCCCACCCACCTCTTGGAGTGTTCTTGTCATCAGCACACTTAGTACAGCTATACCTTGTGATCTTTGGCTTTCCAGTGGAAGCTTTACTGTGTTCTGGGTCTTGTTCTTTGAGGAGGTGGGTATGCAGGAGCCACGTGGTGTTTGTATCTGCAGGTACAGAGTTGGCTTTGCTAGTCCAGGTTTAGCAAGACCTTCTGAATGAGGGAATTGACGATTTCCTCCAAGAGGATGTATACTAGATGAAAAGCAGCTTCAGAGAGGAGTTAGGACTCTCCAATGCTTTGTTCCAATTGCTGGCTGACCTCTGTCCCTGTGCTGAGGCACAAATGAGTAACTGTCCTTGCATTTCATGTCTATTTATGAATGAAGTATAATAACCTGCAGTAATGTGAGGAATGTGAAAGGGCACCGTTAAGTCTCTTTCTTTCTTTCTCAGATCCTGATACTCCATTTTATTGAGAGTAATGTAACCCTACCCTCAGGTATCTTCTTCCATCTCCTTTTCTTTGTACTGAAGCTGCTCCTTGCTGCAACTGGAGAAACATCTGGACTTTAACTGCTATCTTAAAGATAAAATTTATGACATTTTTTCAGTAAAATCTTTAGTGAATTTATGATAACTCATATCCTGTTTTGTTTCAACCTTCTGGCAAGGTGTGATGTAAAGATTTGGGGTTCAAAATGTGTAGTTTCTGATTAGCTAATACTCAAAGCACAAGTGGGCAGACATTACAAAGCATACCTGTCTGGGCAGAGGGCACTCAGCCCTTTTCTGCTTCCTTGAGGTGCTTGATGCTCAGTGTAAAGAGCATTAATGGCACAGTGAATTGAAAGTGTGGCCCCGAGAGATTTGAATGGAGTTTTTTGATTCTGGAAGTATTTCCTCTGCAAAACAGAGCTGCATTTCCCTGTTTCTTTTTCTCCAATAAATGCTTCTGTCCTCTTGCTTTACAAAGAGTTAAGAAACCATGTTCTGATGAATAAAAACAGTGCCTTTCAAGATTGCAGGGGATGTCACATTTTTTGCTGTATTGGCAGAAGATATTGTTCAGTGTTAGAAATACAGAAGTCCCAATCTCTTCATGGTGTATTTCCTTCTTTCTTCTCCCTGTTTCTCTATTCATTACCATGTTCTGCTCATGTCCTTTGTCCTGGTGCATTCTGACTGACAGTAAGTAAAATTCAGCACAAGAGGAGCTCGGATAAGTGGTTTGCTTGGGGTTTGATACATCAACACTTAACGAGTGGGTAGAACATCACATGCTTGAGGGAGGAAGAATAGAAAAGATCTTGCCTCTAAGCTGTCTTGAGATCTGAAAACAGACTCTCACAATTCAGACAGATGAATTCAGAAAAACAGAACAATAAGCTAAATTTTGTGGATGCCTTCATAAAGCATTAGGCATTGATTCAAGAGCAGAGGTGTTTTTGAGACACTGCAGAGAGGAGAAGGAAGGCAAGTTTGGAGGAGAAGGCAGGCAGTATGAGATGAAGAACAAAAGTAGGATGGCTATTCCTACATGTAGATGCTGCAGCAGTAATGTCTGCTTTGAGATTTTTAGCACTGGGCTAAAAAGTGCATTTAGGCAACTTTCTCAGCCTAGAAAAACCTCTATCCTGTAGGTTCCAAATATACAATCCATTAGTTTTCTTAGCAGCAATTCTTTATGAAAAACTCAATCTTAGGAAATCAAAAAATTATTTGCATTTGAAAAAATGAACTGAATCTTTTAGCACCATTTTCCATTGCCAATACAGACTTGTTTGTCAAGCCCAGTTCCTCTGTTTTTAAAATAAATTGTATTCATCTTGGACAGCTATATTTTAGTAACTTGTGAAGAGATTACCCATATTCTCTCTGGATATGTGCATGTCTGTTGCTTTATAGGTGCAAACTATTCCATAACTGACAGTGTTCATAGAGATGGAACTATTATATAACTTTTGCATCTTGACAAATATAATCACTTGGTAATGATTAAAAGACTGTCTAGTCTGAATTTTTTTTTAGAGATATGGAGAGATTTACCAGCAAATAATCCAGTAATCCCATTTCTAGTGACAGTTTTCCTCATAACTGCCCAGGTTGAAATGCAATTTTTCTGTGGAACTCAATCCATACATTGCCACAGGAGAATATTTTTAGGGTGAAAAAATTAGACTGGAACCAGTCTGTGCAGGGTAAACAACACAACAAATGTGACGGTTATAAATACTCCAAGTTCAGTCTTGGAGCCATCAGAGTTTCTGGTTGCTTTCTGGTGCAATTTAATTCATACAGGATGCATGATTTCTTCAGGATTCATGATTTTGAATTCCCCAGTGCTTGTCCTGCTCAGAGCAGGTGTTTGCCAGCCAGATCTCTTGCCTGATTTTTTTCTATTCTGCTGAGCTGCCATGGTCCTCTTAAAGCTGAAAATTGACTTAGAGCCACGCTCCCCATTTTGCAGTGTTTTTAAGTTCATGATAAATCAGTGATGGAAACATCTGCATACTGTGTGTCCTGAATAGAAAAACAAATAAATAAAGAGCAGCTGTGGAGTTAAAAGCCTGAGGGGTAGAGAGGTGGCTTTATAAGTTGTGCACAGGACAGAGTGGAAATATGTGTGCATTTAAATTGGTGTGGATGAAACACAAATCTGGAACTGTTGGCATAGCAATAGGTCTGCAGGGTGGGATTGGTCTCGCCTGTCACATATGTTCCATCCTGTGTATTCCACGCTGCTATGCACACAGGAGGGGAATTCTATCCCAGAGTAATCTGGAAAGGGTTTTTTTTCTGAACTTTGCTGAGAAGATAATGTATAGGAAACTGCCTTCCTGGTGGTGTTGAAACAAACTGTGAATGAAGTAAGAGTCAGTGTTGGTTTTTCGTGTTGGGACTGACACCAGAAGATTTAGTCTAGGTGTAAATAATCCTATAGAGAAAGTACAAAGGAGAGTGAGACTGAATATCCTTTTGCTTATCACCAGGATCTTGAATATCCTCGAAGGTAAGGATGTAGCAGCTTTTCAGTTAATTCAGATTATACTTCAGAGAGGGTCTGTGAGTTTTAATTCCTTTTCCCTGGATCATTATGTAAGGCTAGGCTCTTTATAATTAGCTTAATTCCTGATTAGGCTTGTGTGCACTAGATAATATATTTCCCAAGGCCAAGAATATAAAACTTGCTTGCCCAAATGTCTGTTTTAAAAAATCCATAGAGTTCTTAAATCTAAAAATACTTTGAATTTCTTTATAGTGCAGCAGACTACAATTTCAATTGTATAGAACCTGAATTTTGTGGGATGCAGAAGTCATACTATAACTTGCAGGTACTGTGCTGCTTGATAGGGAGCTTTCTTTGTTAGGATAATATAATCTTTAGCAGTAAATATATGCCAGGATTAAGAATGTTTTAGGGAACTTGTTTTCCCATTTTCTGGGAAATATCTGCTGGACATGATGCTGTTAAATTTTGGTGTTTTTTTGATGGTGTTGGTATTTCAACAAAACAACTGTAACTTGAATTTGAAAAGGTAGCGCAGTAGTTACAGTTAAGTAGCTAATAAAATACAGACAAGTATTCTTTGTGTTTAATTATCTGAAATGTTTCAAGCAATCAGTGTAGTTTTCTTGCAAGTAGTGTGTTGTCTTTGCCTAATCAAGGATAAATGAGCGAGGACCCTTCCTAGAGAACTGGAAGGTCTCCTTTTCAAGTTTAATTTGCAGTACTTGGTGGAGGATTAAAGTAATCTAATTAAATGGCCTCATTTAAATTTTGCAGCCACCTAAGAGATGATAGACAGATGTGAAAAGGGAATTACCCATAAAGCATGAAAGTTAAATTAGCAGCTTTCTAATTTACCTTTTTTAATTTGGAAGATTCCTTTACAAGACTTGCCTTTCTGTTTGGTTGGATTATCTTCTGGGGGATCTGTAGTGTGATGCTTGCTGGGAATGAATGCACCAGGATATTAAGGGCCATTTTTTATTCATGGAGTTACTTTTTTAAAAAAGGGTGTACTCTATTGCCTTTACTGTATATTGTTGATATAAAGTAAATATCTTTGATGTTGACATTTGCTATTAAAGTATAATATTTTCCTTTGCAAGGTATGGAAGCACACTGTACACCTCAATCCACATACAGGCAGGTATCATAACTGATAAATTAAATGTCCTTCTGTTTCTGGAGAGGAAATGCTTGTGTGCTTCTTTGTACACCTGGGTGAGGGTTATGTCTCTGGTGTGCAAGAATTCACCGAGTAGTTGAAACCTCAGGATTTGTGTATTTCAAAATGGAAATGCACCTACCATTTGTACAATGTGGATTCTGGTGTTTTCACAAGTTAGGAGCCCCTAAAAGCCATGTCTCCAGTACCTTTCTCTTTCTATCTTTATAATGTAAATCTCCTTCCAGAAGTAATGCCCTGGGGCATCTTATTCACTGACAAAATCCTAAGGGCACTTGATTTTTGCATGAATTTAATGCCTTCTGATTTTATCTAAAGTGTTTCTTAGTGAGGTCTTGCAGCTTGGGGAGTGACTCAGTTTAAGGCAGGGCTTTCTGTGGTTACACAAGATACTTTCTGTACTTTGAATAAGTATGATAGTACTTGCTATGTATTGGCTCTCATCATGATAGCCATGGTTTAAAAAACTTTGTGGGTTTTTTTTTTCAGTCTGCCAGATGTGTACAGGTCTGGGGAAAGAGGAATGTGAATAATAGATTCAGGGAATATCCTGTGAACGGCTGAAATTCTCTGTCTTTACACCATTGTAAAACCAGTGGGTGGACCTGATAAAAACATAAAATCCAGGCTGGCAAAAGCAAGATATCCTGTTACAACTGTCTTGGAAAAAAACCCAGAAACTTGGTCTTGCAAATACAGAATTTAAGACAAGGATAAAACTTGTCCTGAAATGCAACGTTGCAACTTGGAGACTTCTCCCAGTGGTGTTGTCTGAATGGCGGGTCTTTAATAATAGCATTTAGGCAAGACTGTATTGTGTTGCCAGGCAAACCAGGGGACTAGTGCTGTCCAAAAGGGTGGTACAGGAATAGTTAGTTATCCTAATCATAAGCTGGAAATATACACGAGTGTGGAAGGATGCAAAAAGTGGTATTTCAAAGCAAGGAGATCAGAATTCCCAGGGCAAAGGTATGTCTGTAAGCAGAAAGGGCTTTAGAAAATAAGTCTGATGACGAATAGACCAAAATGACATGACTGTAAGTTGAGATACAACAAATTTTTGATTAAAGACTGTGGTCAAGTCCCTGTATTCCAAATCAGGAGCAAAATTCAAGGTGGAAGAGAATGCATAAGTTCTACAATGATTTTTTTTTTCAACTTCAGTAGCTGGGGTTTTATGTTCATGTGTTGTTGCACAGGAGTAAACCTTTGAGTTCACTTACTAACACTGACCTTATGCAACTGTTGCCCTGTACTTCAAGTCTTGTACATGAAGTAGATGATAGACTATAATAGACTACAATTTCCATACAAAGAGGAAAAAATGGCTTGGAATGTTAGTCTTGATTTAGGGATGTCAGTAAGGTCTGGGACAAAAATGTTGTGGTAATGGTGTATGATGAGTGATTATTTCCTATGCTATAACAGAGACACTGGGGAAATGAGAAACATCTCAAAAATTTAGCTTTTAGTCAGATTTTATGTTACAATTTTTGCAGGTTTACATTGCTGACCACAGGTTTGTGGTATGTTATATTTGTGGCTTTTTTTTAAATACATAATCTTAAGTATGTAACTCTATAATTGTGATACTGTTGAAAAGCTCAATTTGCTGCTCAAAAAATGAAAAAAAATCCCAAACCAACCATCAACCCAACCCCTTTTAAAGTTTATTTTTATAGATTTCAAAAAGAAAAAAAAAAAAAAAGGGCAGTTAATGTAGAGAATGAAAGTTGGGGGAGGGACCTGTGATCTCAGGAGCATGTTGCTGCCAAATAACTGCGGGTGCCAGATATTTCCCTGGAGTTCACAAAATGTGTATGGTTTACTTTTATCACCATGGTGTAGTTAGGCACAGGAATGTAAGAAGCATATAGATGCAAATATATCTAAAACTATGTTGTTGAATGTGTGGTTGATTCAGGCTTAATGTTTAATTTTTTTTTCTCCTAGATTCAAGCACCCTTTAAGGACCAATGTACCCAATAGCTCATGGAAGAAAAAAATCCAACCAGGACATCCTTGGTTTCCAGGCTACCGAAATATGGAACGAAAACTTTAGGGGGTGTTTTGCAACCCGTTCCAAACGGGACAGCTGTTAACTTGGCAGGGAATAATGGTGGCAAAAATTTCGGCAAGCACAATGGCACTGTTCGCATGTCTTCCTTTTCTTTCAACTGGAAAAAATCAAATAAATATCAACCTGCTGATCAAAATGGAAGAGAGACCAGCTCTAAACGTAACTGCAATGAAAGACTAATTGATTCTGAGAGGTGTTCTCAATCTCAAGGAGCATTGGGCAACGATGAGCTCAGGGTGGGTTTGAACAGTACTGCTTCGGTTGCATCAAAAGCAGCAAGGCAAAACAATATGTTTGTATCTCCTACTGAGGAATTAAACCCAAAGTCTTTACCTGGACTCTCTAGTTCAGCTAAATTCACCAAAGGTACCCTGTCAGGAAGGACCTCATATTCTGGACTCAATGCTCCAAGATCAAATTTAAATGGATTTTATGGAAATAGGCCGGTGGTAGGTTTGCAGAGACCTAGAGCTAATTCCACTACCACAAGGACAAGTTCAGGAGAAAGCCTAGCCCAACCTACAGACAATAGCAAGGCTTTTTCCTGTGAAAAAATGGTAAGATCACAAAGTTTTTCACATTCCATTCAGAATTCTTTCCTTCCCACTGCATCTCTAACCAGGTCACATTCCTTTAATAAAGCTGTGGATCTTACAAGGCCTTATCATAGTCAAAATGTGGCTGCCAGGACGTCTCAGAGGCCTGCTTTGCTGTCAAGAAATGCATGTCAGTTGGATGTACCCAATGGAAATGAACCAATGAAGTATGGATTTACCAGACCGTACTCTGGGATGTCAGCTCCTTGTTCCAAGAAACCCCCACTGTCAAATGGATCTGGGTCAGCACCTTCCTTTGGATACAGATTAAGTCGTCCTTCTCTGCTGAAGCCAACCAGGCAGCGATTTGCTGGAAATGCTGCTGTGGATGGCAGCAAAAGTACCACCCCTGGCACACACATCGTGGACAACTCGGAAATTTCAACAAATATCAATAGGGCGGTTGAGAAGAACAGTGTTACAGAGAGCACTGCTCACAGAACAGAATCTGATGAGGGCCTGCATGAAGGTCTGGGAAAACATGGGTCGAAAGTCATGTGTATGAGCGATGATGGAGATGAAATATCTATATCTTCTTTATCATCCTCTGAAAAGAATGATCTGAGTGAAGACTTCAGTGATGATTTTATAGATATAGAAGATGCAAACAGAACTATACAAATCCAGCAGAAGGAGGGCTGCCTTCAGGAATTAGAGCACGAGAGCGTGACGTCGATCGAGCCGTTCTCGTCTCTCAAGGAAAGTGGAGGATCTCGCTGTAATGCTGATGACTGGCTTGATATTAATGTGTCTGGTAAATGTTTTTTTTTTTTTTATGTTCTGTTTGAAATTTAAGTCCTAAATCAAAATTCTGTAACAGTAGTTATTTAATGTAATTGCCCATTGCTTGTGAATTGTTTCAGAACAGAACTTGGCTCTATGCTGCCATAATTGTTTCCTTATGCCTTTTCCCCATATTAGTTCTTTCACAACCATTACTTTGAAGAGCTCTTTTTCAGTGCAATACCAATCAAGGTTACCTCCTCTAGCCACATTTGTGATAAGGTTGTGGGATTTGTCACATCCTTGTTTTGCCGTTCGTTTTTCTGGGCAGGTGATATTTTAAGAAAATCTCATCTTCTGCTCCCTCCACCTCTGTAGGCAGAGAACAGCTGTAACTGCTTCCAAGTGGTGAAAATAAGTGTAGGATGTGTAATTAAGTAAGTTAAATTTTAAATAGGAATGCTACTGTTTTTTGGTTTTCCTGATGCATGCTATATTAAGTCCTGAAAAATTAGTAGAGGAGACAGAAGATTCTTTTAAAAGCCACATTTTTCAAGTCTTTGATGTGCTTCTCCTGATAAAAACTTGTTTTTAGAAATGTTTCCATTGATAGACTAGATCCAAACTTTGTATTTTTGAGCCCACCTTCTGACATGTTAGAGATACAGAATTCCAGAAAGTAGTTTATTCTGTGGGTGAATTAGGGCAATGTAAAAGGTTTGCAGAGATGTAGGTTGGAAGATGACTTGGTTGTAGCTACCAAACCAGCTTGAGTTTTTTCCCTCCAGGGTGAGAGAACTACACTGTAGAATGCTTTCAGTTATTTCTGTAACAGTACAGCTTCAGAAAAGTTAACACACCAGTAATACACGTTTTAGCATCTATTTTTTTTGATATTGGCTTTGTTTTGGAATCTTAACTCATCCTGTTTCCTTCAAGCAGTGGATGACAACAGCGAAAGCACAAAGCACACCACCGAGAATGTCATTTCTTCGGAGATGAACTACAGAGCTGGGTCTTCTTTTGAGCTCTCTCCGTCTGACAGCTCTGATGGCACATACATGTGGGATGAAGAAGGGCTGGAACCCATAGGAAGTGTCCATCCATGTGGAAGTTACGACTCTTCTGAAATGAACAGCATTGTATGTATTTAGATGCGTAAATTGCATAATTAAAGTGGGTTGAGTTTGTTACTTTTTATTTTTAAAATGTTAATGCATTTTTAAATTTTATAATCTTTTTCTATTTCTTGTGTAGTTGATAGGTTTTTGAGACTTTTTGTTTAGGAACTCCTGTTTCCGGGCAGAGGATCATGATTAGGCTGTTTGCATACTGGTTTTTTCTCTCCTTACTCTGAGGTCAGGACAAAACAGCTCCTTCCTTACATGATCTCATAACAGTACTCACAAAGAATAAAGGACATTAATTTCTGCAAATAATTGATTACATATCTTCTATCAATCTCTAAACATAGGAGTGTAAAAGCAAGAAAATAGCTCTTGCCTGTCTTGACTTACTGCATCATGTTGTTTCTGCATTATGTGCTTATAGGGCCCCTGTGAACTGAAGCTGATCTTTGATTTCTCAGTTGCTTCAGGCATTGGAATCTTTCACGTCACCTGGCTGTAGGTCACTAGCAGCTCAAACGTGATACAAAAGATTCAACACAACCTTTTTCTTGTTGCCAAACTTACAACTGATCTGTGAGAAGCATCATTCACTCTGAGGAGTGGATGGTGAGTTGTGGCTGTACTGTGATCCTATGTCTCAAATCAGGGATTTGGGATTGGGATTTCAGTGGGCCTGAGGAAATCTGGCCCTGTCTGTCCTGATCATATTCCTTTAACCACCCAGACTTTTGGATTAAGCGACATGGATTTTATTAACATGATAATAACAGTCAGAGCATCTAACAAAACCAATTTAGTATAAATCAACGTGTCATGCTTTGTGTTTTCAGTCACGTTGGATACTGTGTCACCACTGCCAAGTCAGTAATGTACATACCACCTTCAGACTTGGGCCACCTTTTATTTCTCATTTTAGTAAGGTTCTTTGCTGTAGCCCAAGGGCAGAACAGCAGGGATTGCTCCTGAAAATTGGAAATAGATACGTAATTATATTCTTTTATGTGTAACTACGTACAAATTCTGGATATATTTTGAGCTGCTTGTGGTCGTGTTTGCTGTCTGTCTTGAACAGTGATTTCAGGATGTTGAAAAAGTTTAAAAATGGTTGTTGACTTCTTGTGGAAGTTGTGGCATCTCAGAAAACCAGTTTGAGACTTTTGTAGTAGGAGTTTTTTAGCTTCATTTATATATAAAACCAAATACCCTTATCCCTTGGGACATGCCTGCGCTTGCCAGGAGAAAAAGGGAAGTTTTAAAACTTGGCCTTGCTAAGTTTTAAGCATAGATGTTTTGATACACAGTGTGTAAGTTAACAAACAAGGGAAGACACTTCTTTTACCAGGCTTTTGGCCTGTGTGTCTAGGTTTTAGTGTGTGTGACCTCAATGCATTAATTTGTGCATGTGTAGGGTGGATATTGAATCAATGTTCTGATTGACAGAAGCTGTTACGAGCCTTGTGGAGCAGAGGTACGTTAGAAGCCTTGATATTCTTGGTCACTATTTTGTTTTTTTTTCTTCATTGAAAGTAAGTATCTTTTAGGGAGGCCTTAAAAATGGAATAATATATTTACTAGGTTTTGAGGAAGTAGAGTAAGGGAGAGGTTGTAGGGTTTGATGTTTAATCTAGAAAGTCACGTGTTGTTTCCACCCCTTTGGATTTTTATCCTGTTAGTGCTTTTCCAGAATGTCATTGCTTACTGTACTGTGAATTTTGATATAAATGAGAAAAACATCAATAATGGATGTTTTGTTTTTACAAAGCAGACTTTTTGTTTCAATCAGCTTGGGTTTTGAGGGAGAAAATGTGGCTCTGAAGGGTTGAATTGCCTTTTACTGATGTTTTTTTCCCTGTGCTTGTTGGGTTTGGTAGAAATCATGCTATATTTCATTTCTTTAGCCTGAAGATAAAACAATGATATTCTGTAATTTGGAGATGCAGGTGAATTTCTGATGCAGTTATTCATTATTTCTGAAGAGTTATGTTCTCGGGTAGGTTTCAGTAAGCTTTTGTTCCATGCTTTTCCTTTTATCTGCAAGCAAGGAGTATAAAGACAGGTTAGGAAAAAAAAGGGAAGGCATTGAGGATAATTATTGTGATTAGTCAACACATCAGATGTTTTGATTGCTGGGAGATACGTGATCAAATTACGCTGTTTCTATCCTCTAGTATGATGAGGTAAAAGCAGTTCATATCTATGTGTCAAAATCCAATTGATGAGAGTCAGATTTAAGAGTTTGGAGTGCCTAAGCTGGACTACTCCTTGGATTTAGTATTTCCAGGACAATCACCAAAGCAGATAGTTGGTTCTGGAATTCCTGTGGCATCAGGCTCGGGTGAGTAAAAGCAGTATAGCTGAGTAGCAATTCAGGGAATGGATGATGAGTAATTAGTCATGTTTAGTGTGTAACTCGCCTTTTTTTTAAGGTGTGGCCTCCTTAGAATCAACAAATGCTAAATGCTTTTCCTAACCTTCTCCATAGATGGCAGTGCAGCTGCTATCGGGTGAGTTTAGATTGGGAGAGTTTGGACCATTTTAGAAAAGCAGCTTTTACAAAGGGGGGTTTAACTGGGTTTCTGGAATGACGAGCAGCATAGGAAGGCAGTGGAAAGAGCTTGTTGACACCTCAAGGCTATTGTTCCGTTTTTTGGGAGAAGAAAAGCAGATATCTTTTATTTTCTGTACATCTTGGTTTTAAGGACACAGTGGGGAAAGAGTGAAATAAATTTGGCCTCTTTTAGGGCAGTGCTACTGTTCTTCACAAACTGAGTGAAGAGCTATGGAGAAAATGTGTAATCCAGTGTTGGAGGTTCAAAAGTTATACAAACCTAAATAATACATGATCAGGTGATGCCATGGGGACTTACAGCTTCCTGGGAAATGTGTGGAGTTTCTTGTTAGGATGAATATATTTTTGCTTTAGTCGTATAACAGAAAATAACTTTCTCCACTGTCCCTTCTGTTGTTCCAGTTTTGACATCAACAAATCAATTGGTGAACTTTCTATGTGCTGGACTCCTTTCAAGTGCTATGCAATGATTTTGTTGGTGTTGCTTATACTCTTTTTATCAACTGGCTTTTCCTGCTGAGCACCACGTCACTGATGCCACTTCTGCTCAGTTCTGCATCAGTGAGAAGGCTGATGTTCAGGAGAGCAGTTGTGATGGCTCTGTAAATTGGCAACATGCACAATATTTGTCTCTGTGTGCTCTCTCCTGACACTTAGCTGTCCTGTGTTACTGACTGTAACACCCAGCTGCTTTATGGTTGTGAGGCAGAAAGCTGCTCAGCAGTGAGTTACAACTCCTGCCCTCATTTGATTGTGAGGGTTTTTGTGGGCTGTGTTTGTTTTAGTTTGGTGTTTTGTTTTTTTGTTAATACAGGCTTTCATCAATTCTGGTGCTACCTAACCTTAGGTCAGGGACCAAGTATTATAATTAAAATGTCTCTTCACAGCCACTGAATGAGGTGTTGTAAGTGGAGCTTAGATCACAATTAAAAAAGCCTTGAAACAAACTAAGGAGTGATATGGCAGAAAGAAAGGGGGGAAAAAAAAACCAACCAAGCTACACACCTTAATAGGGATTTATGGCTTTGCTCTAAGTTTGAATTGTGCTCGTGCTGTAGTGATTATAAACAAAAGAACTTTACAGAGCCAAACTGAAACCAGTAATTTTGAGTTGTTAGTTCCTGGATATGAATTCTCTCTCTTTGGAAGGGGGGACTGTTAGTATTTTGCTTGCCAGTGCCTATTCAGCTGAGAGGGTTGGCATTCCCTCTGTAGATGTCTGGTAGTTACACATCTGCAGGACTCAGTGATTTATACAGTGATCTGGAGAATACCGGCTTAGGACTGAAGTTATTTTACTTAGGAGTGCAGGAAATTAGATTATTTCTTTTTTCCTTTTTCTTGGAATGGAAACTTGGCCTGCAATGTAGTATACAAACCTTGCAAGACTTTTGTTTTCATTAGTTTTTGTCTGGAAATACTGTTCACCAATACATGTAAGCAGTGCAGCCCCAAACATGCATCCTGCCTGGAGTCTCGTGGCTCTTTTGCTTAAGTGATAATGAAACCCTCTCTTATTGTAGTGAGGTTTGAGCTGTTCTGTTTTCTCCTGTCCATTACATTAAATAGACACATGAGAACCAAAAGCTTTAATATGTATTTGTTCAGAGTGAAGCTTTGAATATTTTTGGGAAGTGCAAGTCCTTATGTGCATTAAGAGTAGGAGGGATGATACAGTTGTTACTGTTCTGAGGTATGTGCTTGTTTTTAGAGATGCTACAATATTCCAGTGCTTAATAATCTGCAAGAAGTGGAAATTCAAATAGGATTTTCCATTACTTTTGGCATCTTTCTTTAATATTATCTGGAGAACAAGTTGTGATGGGATTTGGTTTTTTTCTTTTCTTTTAAAGCAAATTCATTTAGGCAAAGAGGTTTAGACAGGAAACTTTTATGAGTGTTCCCTGTATTATCAGATCATATCAAGACCCTGTTTTAGAAAAAGACAAAAGAGATTGAGTCCTCTGACCCCTTTTTGCTGTAGGCTCCAGTAACTAGATGAATTTTTGTGCTATGTTAATTTTTACTGAAATAAAAAGGCCAGAATTTTGGGTATATGCAGAGTGAGCATCAGTGTAATTATAAGGACATAGGATTACAGAATAATAATTGAAATCTGGCTTGAAGAGACAGATGGGTTTTAACTGCTTTGCTGAGAATTTAATTGCTCTTGGGATGAAATCTGGATCTCATTGGAATGAATCTGTTTTGACATGTGGCCAGAATTTTAGCTGGAGTATGAAACAGTTACATTTTTCTCTTCTTTGAGGCAATTTTTGAAATCCTGTAAGATGTTTGTTTCATTGTATTTTTCCCCTTTGAGATCAGAACTTTGGAAAGGGCAGTTCTGAATTAGTTTTTCAGACTGGTCAGATTGCTTTCTGGTTCCTGAAGCACTGCTGCTGCTCTCAGTGAAACATACTCTTCTTAGAGAAAGAGAGAATGAACTTGCTAAGGTAGAATTGTTTAGTTCAGTCACTAACTTCTTTCTGTAATTTAGTTATTTACAAGTAATTTAGTGCTAATTGCCTTAATTTTTTTTAATAATTCACTTCTCCAAATGGCTTTATAGTAAGCTTTAAATTGCCTGTGTGATTTTTCAAATGAGTAATTTATCACATGAATTCAGACTTGTTATGTGTGGAGTTCATTTATTTCCTTAGAGTGGAGTGTTCTAGGTGTTTCTTCTACCTATTTTCCTTTCTTTAGTTGAACTTTCTCTTCAGAAAGTTAATGTCCAAGCCCTAGTTCTTGTGTGAGAAATCAGGCTTTAAATTTTAGGGCTCTTGGGTTGCAGCTGTAAGACAAATACAAGTGCAAGTGAGATTAAAATAATGTGAAAGTATGGGATAAAGCAGCTCTTCAAATGGATAAGGATTGTTTTTAAGGCAACTTTTGGAAGACTTTTATCAAATGTGACCCCCTAAAGATTACCCCTTGAGATATCTCTTGCCCAAAGTGGGGTTTCTGTATTTGTTTCTTTTTTAATGGAACTATATAATACTCTGAAAGAGGGCTGAAGTTATTTTGGAAGTGGTACAATGCTAATTCCAATCAGCATTCCAATGCTGGGTCTCCATACTGTGCTAGCACCACTGCATAACAACCACTGGAAGCACTTTCAGCACAATTTTTTTCCTGGATTTAAAATGGTGTTTACAGACTTTAACAAAATTTAAGTGATATTATGAAAAGTTGCATTGTTAGGAAATCTTTCAGAAGCAGCAGTGATTGGTTTATTGAATTATTCAGTACAAAATATTCAGAAGCTCTTGTGCTTTGTTTTTTTCCTTTGAACAGGGTGTAATGAAACTAAGTATGAATCTTTCTCAACACAGACTTTTTTTGCTATGGCTTTCTAAAAGAGTAGTTATGAAATTAATCCTTTGGGTACAAGGTAGAAGAACACATAAAAAGCAGTTTTCATTTAATGAGCTAATTGAAATTTGATTATTTTTTCTGCTTTTCATCTTGCAAAGAACAATAAAGATCTTTCTCAAAACAGAGAATAACATTAAAAAAACCTTATATTTTGGCATGCTGTACTCAGATGATCAGTGTTGACTGATTGCATTTCCTCCTTAGAATACATGTCTTTTGGCTAAAAGAGGTTACTCTAATACAGAGAATTAATTGCTTTTTGTGCTCCCACAGTTTTTCCTAAAGGTAATTTGTGCATTTCAGTTGGACATCCTTAAGAAGGGTCTGAATTTGTTCTGTGCCTGAAAGCAAAGGATGGTTTTGCCTCAGTCAGTGCCATTTTGGCTAAAATTAATGATGACATTAATAAATACATGTTTCTAATTTTGTTTGTGGTAAGTTATTTTTTTTACCTTACTGTTTTTGCTCGTGAATTTGGTACAGTGACAGCTGATGACGCTGCTGGATGCCCAGTACTTTAGAGGAGATGTGAGGCTGAAAGGAAGGAGAAGGCATTATTCTTCTGGTATAGCTATTTAATTAAGTGTAATTATTTTCATCTTAGGGAATCTTGTTATACCTATAATGGGGTAGTTTGAATTTTGAAGAAGCTGTTGCCCTTTTGGCACCTGAAGATGCTGCCTAACAAGCCTATAAGACCTCAGAGGTTTTACTCTTTCTTGCTGCTGCCAATTTATCTGGCCACTTGTTACAGAATTAGACCACAGGGGGGAAAATGGGCAACCTCTCCCTGTAGGTGTGTGAACTGAATTCAGGATTCATTAGTGTGCCAGAGTAATGGGACTGGCTGAGAATACAGTGCCAGTGAAGGGAGAGGTCATTTTTTCTGCCTATTGCCTAGAAAGGAGTATCAGGTAACCAATGGTAAAGGCACTTCAGAAAGCTCCTGATTGAGATGTGTTGGTGCGTATGGGCAATAATGGAAATGCTCCGTGGCAGGAATGTGTGATTGGGTGTGGATCCACGGGAGGGTACCAAGTATCTGTGAACCTCCTGGGGAGTGACTGAGAGGAAACCCAGGGGGTGGCAGATACTTTGCCATTTGTACTGGGCCTCCTTCAGTGTTTCTCTCTGTGCCCAACAGAGTGGAGAACATATTTTACAGATGGAGCTGTATAACACACAGCACCACTGATGGGGAGTGGCAGTGTGAGCTCTATGTTTTCTGCTTCTGCTCAGAGAATTTTCATTTGTTGTGTTCATCACCAAAGAAATTCTGTCCTGTAGGACACATTGAATAATTAATTGCTCTCTCATACTTCTTTACAAGAAAGCCTGACTTTTGGATTAGGCCAATGTTTTTCTTGGCAAGAGGTGTCACAGTAGCACTGGAAATCTTTGGTGAGATTTTTGCTGATGCATTCTAGAGAACAGCAAACACCATGTCTGAATTTTGACTTGTGATACAGAAGAATTTCTTAGAAATACATTTTCTGGCAAGCTGCCATTTCTGTTTAGGATATCCATGCGAAAAAGCTTTCTTACTCAGTTTTCTGAAGTTTGTAGGGTGCTCAAACATCCTGCTCAGATATACAAAGATTAGAATTTAATGCAGGTGTCAGCCTTGCAAGGTGTTTTTCATTGGCATGCAGCTTATTGGAAGCTGCTGTTATCGGTAATCTCTGCTTAAGTTCCTGAGCTCATGTTGAAGTCCCACGCTTTTTTGTCCCAACGTCTTAATGCAATATTCCAGAATCTGACAAAAAATACTCTTGATTTGCTTAAACTGTACTGTTCTAACTTTGAAGTTTTTATTAGAGCAAAATGACTGTTTTCATTTTTCCAATATTACAAGTATGGAAATCTGTGACATGTTTTTTACATTCTCAGTTGCTAAGAATGTTTGGTATGCCTGAACATTGATATTTGGAAAACCATTAGGCTGCTTGGTTCTTATTCAAAGCCTCAAAAGTCAGTGTCACCTTTCTGCAGTTAGTCTTTATTATGAACAGATATTTCTGAACATACTAAAGTAATGGGACAGCATCCTTCATTTACATGTCCACAGTTAAGCTTTTAGTAGAAAACCAGGCAACTATGAAAAGCTATGAAAAAGTCTCTGTCAGTCCAGAACTAAGAGTACAAAGTGGTTCCAGTGTGTTCTCTTGGCAGGGCCCCTCAGCCGTTCCATGGGCAGAGTTTGGTGGCAGGCAGTTTTCTACTTGTAGAAGAGAATGGAAATGTCACAAATGCAGAGCTTGTGATGTCAGAGTGAAAATAGCCCCCAACCCTCCCACCTCTGCTCTACTCTTCAACTTCAGGGCTCTGCTTCAGTGAGAAACGGAATCACTTCATGAGAGGGTTCTGTCTGTGTCTTGTGTGATGTGGGTGTCCCTGCTGTCAAACATTATTAACAGGTTATGTGACTGTATTACAGTGCACAAACATGTTGTGATGTTGGTTTGACGTTTCAGATGTTTGTGAACAAACTTTTATGGTAAGTTACCTTTTTTCCTTTGGGGTGGGAAAAGCCTTTGGGAGCTGCTTGTTTTGGAACTGACACAGTAAATATTCTTGTGCTGTAAAGTCAACTATGGCAACTTAACTTGTACCCCTGTGTTCCATTTGTGAGAGCTTTTGGATTTGTACGGTGGAGAGAGGGAGACAACAGCTGATGTGCTCTTGTGTGAAATATGAGAGTAAATCCTGGTAGAAGTCAGTGCTTGTTTTATTTCATAAGCTTGTAAGGGATGTTTCCTATATGAGGTGGTAACTGCATAGCCCATGTCATGTTGTAATGTGGGTTTAGAACTATTCCTTTTTGATTTTTTTCTTTATTTTATCAAGTAGCATAATTTTTCAGTGACAGAGGGACTCTAGTGTAATTTGTCTAACTGTATTGCCAAACTTTTAAGTCTCTCATGTCACTTTCGGTACTTCTGGGAACTCTTCAGACTGTAGTGAGCAGGTAAACGTGCTCAAAGAGAGCAGTAGTCTTCAAGTTGGAGTATTTTTCAGAGTTACCTATCTAGTATAAATAAAAAAGCATTTTTGAAAAAAATGTTTTTAAAAAACCAAGACACACACCTAACCCATCTAAATGGTTTTCTGAACATTTTTGAGATAATTTGGTTCAAAACACATAGATTCATACACAGTTTCCTTTTACTTTTCCTGTCACCTAAAACGTTGTCCTAGTAAGTTATAGGAGCATTGCTGTTAAATCTTTCTATGTAATTTTCTGTTGTGAAGCATCAGAAATTTAGGGGAGGGGCAATGTCTCAGACATATTGGGGTGAATTGTTTTTGCAATGCACACAGCTCTGGTCACCCAAAGAGTACACCCAGTTTCAATCCTAGTGCTCCCACAGTTCTAAATGTGGAGTTTTCTTGTTTTTTGAAGAACACTTGCCATTGCATTCAGGCCATGTTGATACCAACTGCAGTGTGATATCACCATGTAATTCTGGTTGTTGTCCTCCTTGAGACTGGAAATTCAGCAAAGCACCATTTTCTCACAAAAATGGTTCTGAGCGTTTTGGTGGTCGTGTGTTCTCGGATCACACTGTTGATGTGCATCAGGATAGAAGATGAGAGTATGCTTTTGCGGTGCAGTAAGTGATGGGATGATTCCTGTGTTGTTAGAAGGTCCTTGAGAGATTGGCCAAAATAGAATCACCTGAAAATAGTTGGGGTATTTGAGGATTGTTCGGTTTTAATTAGTTAAGAGTAGCTGTAGCAGTTACGTATTTCTTTAGAGTAAAAAACTCCATTGTTGGTTAGACAAACTGTAAAAGCAAAGCTGAACTTGTGGTATTGGTAGAGATTTTGTGCAAACAGACTGCAAGCAGTGAGTAGGAGGGATTGCTTTTCCTCTGCCTATGCTGCTCCTCTGTTACTATTTATGCTCACTGCTGACAACTTTCTATTATAGTGCTTCATACTAAACAGAAAACTGATGAAAATATCTAGAAAATATTTAGAATAAAAAAATTGGAAAATGTTCTGAAATTTTGCTAGAATTTTGCAGAAAGAGGGTTAAAATGCTTCCTCTGGTTCAGTATTCCTTGTGGGCTCGTTACTGGAGGCTAGATGGCAGTCCAGGAATGCTGCTTGTGATGCAGCTTGGGCTGTGATTGAAAGTGCTGTTCTGCATGTATTAGTGAAGTCTCAACAGTATGGTTAATATTTCTCATTTTCTTTTTCTCTTCCTTCATCATGCTATTGAATATTGTTTGACTGCTCAAAGAGGTAGCAGGGAATAATTAAGCTCATAATGAATTCCTATCTAGTTTCAGTAAATATTTATTAAGACCATTACACTTAACAGTTAAACATGAAATGTTTTAGGTTTTCAGAACAAAGTTCTTGTTGTATTTGTTGTCACAGTAACCTTCCCTTACAGAGCATGGGCAAAATTACACAGTTTTTGTTTGGATGTTTGGCTTCATTACAAGTCACATTAAGGATAATGTAGAGAGTTTAAAATAGCTCCCTTCCTATCCTATTTTTGGTATCCTGTGGACTTCTATCCTTTTTCTTCCCTGGGTGGTTCTCTCTGTTCTAAGGACTTCGTTTACAGTGCTTTATTCTCTTCAGCCCTATAGTACAATACTGCTTTCCTCTGTGTTTTCTGCCCTCACTTAACAGGTCTGTTCAGTTCCTATATAACATTGCCTTTTTGGAGACTTGTATAAAATTCCTATGTGGTTATTTTTCTCTATCTGAAATGTTGTCAAATGCTGAAAATAGCACTGAAAAGGATCCTGGAGGTCTCCCTCTTTTTGTCTGTCAGCCTTGAATTATGCTTGGCTTTGGCAGTTATCCTTTAACTGCCCTTCAGATGACAGATTTACTCAGTCTGTGTCCTGTTTTGAAAAGCTGCTTCCTTTTTTTTCATTCTTCAAGTACATGCAATGTTGCCTTGTTAGCTCAAATGCTTAGCTTCACTTGAATTTTCTGGCCAGATTATTTTTGACTTCTCTCCCTTTAGTCAGGCTTACCTTCTGCTGTGATCTTTTTTCATCCTCATCAGAACCAAGACCTAAATCACTATATCAGTAACAAAAACATTTAGTTATTTTAACTGCCTGTTTCCTAAAGGTAGAACAAATGAAGGACATCTGAGATCATGAGTTGTGGAAACAAGTAAAAATATTATTCTTAATATTCACCAACAGTTAATGAGTAACCTCAAAGTAATTGCCTCTCAGGCAAAATATCATAACTTGGTAGTTTGAGCTCAGGCTCTTCTCAAGTCTGTGGACACTCTGGAAAGATTTGTTTGAGGGCTGTTTATCTGGAATTGCCTGGTATTTCTGTAATAACCCAAATTCCTGAGTTCTTTTTTCCCTTAATCCCCGTGTAATATACATTGTGTCTTAAACTTTCAATGGACCACATTTTTCTGTTTAATAGGGACATGATGTAAATATCTATCCCTTCTCTAACTTGGGCACTTTATGCTTTATTTTTGGCTGCATTATAACCTTACAATACTTAGCTCCAGAAATGGGAAAGCTGAGGACTGGGCCTCTTGCCTAGGCCTGGCTGTTCAACTAAATTGAACTCAAACAGGTGGACTGAAAAATACTGCACTTCAGTGGAAGAAAAAACTTGTAATGCATGTTGCATGGGAATTTTTAGAAACTGTATTTGATGAAAAGAATATTTTGCTACTCCAGTTTATTATGGTAGACATCAGCTTACATTGAAATTTAAAGTTTTGCTCCTGCAAAAGCACCTCCTCTACAGTTCCCCAATCTTCAATGCATTGGCCTTAATTTATTATTGTTATGCCTCTTGAGGAAAAGGTGCTGAACTCCATCCGTCCAACAAATTGGGCTGAAAATGGAAGCTGTTGTGGGTGAGCTGCTGTTGTGTGCTTGGTGCACCTGAGGACAATCCTCACAGAAAGAATTCGAATAACATGGAGGTAACTTGCTGAATGTGGTGCAGTTACACGCATGATGTGCCTAATTCCTGCCTCCTTTAGTCTTTCCCTGTCTCCTTATTCAATATGAGGATTTTCTGCAGTACTCTTCCAGTACTCACAGATCTTCTGTGTCTCACCTACTGCTTTCCCTGTTCTGTTACAGGAGGTGAACAAAGCCTGTGGTCATTGGAAAAGCTTTGTGGGGAGAGAACTTGAGGGACAGCATTGTAGTCTGATGTGGAATTTTGCAATCCCAAACTTAATCTCTTCCTAGGTTGTACCATCTTGAAAATCTAGTGCTAAGTCAGCCTTGTGAAAAACAGCCTTTTTAATAATCATTATTCTTTTCAACTATACAAGTAAAATAGGATTCTTTTTTTCCTGTAACTTGTAATAATTGCTGAAACACATAATATTCTGTAGGGTTGGAGCTGATGCACTTTTAAAGAATTTTTTTATTTCCTGTTCAGTTTGAGCTCTGCCCAGAATCACTTCACGGTGCTAATTGCTGTTAAGCACACATTATTCACTGGTGCTGCCAAGTAGTTAACTGCAGTTCCTTCTGCAGCAGAAAGAATAACAAAGGCAATCTCTAAATATAGGGGGTTTTATACACTAATGTGCTGATGAAACCAGGTCTTTTTCTCATGGCTATTTCAAGGTGACATCTCCTTGTATGTTCCGTTTCCCGAGTCGCCAGCACTGGGAAATGCTCAGAGTGCATTCCCACATTGCCCAGCACTTAAAAAGACTTGGTATTCCGAGTTGTGTTTTCTAGCATGGAGTTTCCTTTCCTGCAGTTTCCTCGGTGTGGTGAGGAGTGTATAATTAGGGAAGCATAATGAAATGTGCTGTTGACAAAAAAGTATGTTTGGAATCTCAAATGCTGACCTTCTTTGACACCAGCAGACTTCCAAAGTTCAGATACAAAGGTAGTAAATGGCTTATTTAGGTTTATGGAGTAACACTGGCACACTGTATTCTTATATTGTGCATTTTTAAATGCAGTGGCAAAGGTTTTCAACTTTCTTATGTGTTCGTGGCCACGGTTTCCATTTTATTTGTCATGCTTGTTAAGGTTCTTGCAGTAGAAGAAAATAATGCTTGATCATACTAATTTGGAAAATCAAAGCATGGCATGGAAACAATTTATCAACTAACACAGCAAAGCTGCCTCTTAGACTAGTGTGTGTTTTGTAGAATTGTTTAGAAAATATGCATTAGTTAAAAAAATTTCTCAGTTCTTGGAAAAATGCAAATAAATGCAAACAAAAAAATTAAATTTATACTGGTAGTTTGTTCTCCCAAATATTAAATCAGTGTTTCTTTAAAATGACTATCATTTGTTTGTCAAGCTTTTCCATAGTTGGATTTATTATTATTCACAGTGCCTTGATATGTGTGTTTTCCTATTTCTTCCTGTAGACACACAGAATACTGGTTGTAAACAAAACAATTCCAGTAGGACTTTGAAATATAACAAAAACAGGTGGTTCTGTCTCAAGTGCTCCATCTTTCCTTTATATTGCTCATGTTTTACAAAATATATATTAACTACTTTCATCTCACACTCTCCCTCTCAAGTCAATAAGTAACTTGCCGTGCAGAAATGCAGAATGTTTAATGTTCTGTGTCACAAAACCCAGAAAGATCTTAAAATATGTTTAGCTCTTGTCCTTATAAAATACAGTATCCTTTGTGAGTGCTGTAGCAAGGCTGCTGAAAAACAGCTGGAGCAAATGTTCAGACAAATGCCTGTAAATATTCTTCCTTCTCACCTATAGGTCTGTGACAAAGCAAATCTAATATAGCCAGCAAAGGGAATATGGTTTTGCAGTGTGTTCATAGCCTGTATGTAATTATTCAATTAAGTATTTAATGATCACATTATGAGAAGTAGTTAGAGTTAGGGTTAGCCACTTGTTTGGCTTAATATTTGGTAAATTTTTTAGCATTGGTACCATGAATCACCTTCAGGGGTAGCTGATAAACCTGAGAAAAATCTGCATTTCTGCCATGAGAAAAGAGTCACATATTAGGTGCCTGAGTCTGATCTTGGGCCTTAAAGCCATGGCTTTTACCTGTGGGATATGGGAAAACAGAGCTCCAGAGTCAGGGCTGTATATCCATTAACAGTTTCCTTAGAGTTACTTGGTGTTATAATCACTTGGCATTAATAAGTTTAGTTTTCTTTGAACAATGAGGTAAATAAAACAGAGTCTTTGTTCTCAGGTGAAATGCTGCCCTTTGCTGGCTGCAGTGGTTTTCCAGCAGTGTCTGCACCACGAGCTGGGGCTCTACAGCCTTGATGTCTTGAGTTTTCCCTGCTGTTGATGTTCTTAAAGGAGCAGGGGTTAGTCTGTCTCTAACACTGACTGGGCTTGCCCACACTACAGTCCTTTAATATACTTGATGGAGGTTATTGAATACATATAATTCCATTTAGTGCTAACCCTTTATTGCATTTTTCTTGAGCTACTGGCACACCCATGCAACATGACTTAGTGCTTATAAGAACAACTTTGTATGAATCACAGTGTTAAAGACAAAAGGAAGCAGATCTTAATGCTGATAATAGTGTGTTTGAAGCTTTATTGGCCCAAAAGTCAAGATAACATAGGTTCCCCCCACTTCCTTTCAATGATGGCACGATAATATGAGGGCTGAAATAAAGATATTCATCATTATCTTTTCATAAAGCTGTTTTTGAATTCTAAGTGAGCAAAGTGATTTAGGTTTCAAATGCTTCCAACTGAGGAGAAAGCAGGATATTAATGAATAGAAAAACATTTGGAGTATTCCATGGATGTCAGGCAGAAAATTTTAATCTGTCTTTATTTTATCTAGAAATGTTATTGTGTCATATTATCAGGTGTGATGATTGGTTTTTTTATAGATGTTCTCAAGTAAGGCTCATCTTGGTCTCTAAAGGGTAGGCTGCTGATAACATTCGAGGTGTGTACAATACAGTTGTAACAAAACATTGAAACGAACTTGTTATGGCAGTGAGGTAAATGAAATATCATAAAAGCAGTTGTATCTCACCTTTTCTTTGTTGCAGGATATCTTGAATAATCTTGATTCATGTGATCTTGAAGATGATGATCTTATGCTTGATGTGGATCTGCCTGAGGACCCACCTCGAGACAAAGGTTAGTAAATCCTCCAAGCAATCTGACTGTGAAACTCTTTCATGGGTTTAAGAGATTTTTGAGTTGCATTGTCCTGACTCTTGAGTTAATAAGGCAATGCTCAGTTCAAATTGTGATGTTTTGTTTCTTTAAAGTAACAGCTCTTTCTTATGCGAAATACAGGAAGGGCGATACTTGTTTTTCTCTAAATACAGCTTATGTTTCAAGAATTTCAAAGTAGGAAATTTACTGCCTTTTTAATAGAACTGCAACCTTTTTCACACTGTTTTTTTTTCTTGAAATTATTTCATTGGAATCAATTTCAAAGTTTTAAGTTAGTCTTTCAGTCTCATGCTTCAGCTACATTTTGAAAGATTGGGACAATGTTTTTTTAGCTTCGGTGAATGCTCCTTGAGATAATTCTTTATTTTCTTCTGTAAAATGACAGTACCTCTTAATATATTTTATAAAATTCAAGGCAACAGAAGCTTTAAGATGGAAGGTGTGTTTTTTTCCAGATGTCCCTTATGCACTCTTGCTTTGAGGATTCTGGCAAGCCTTTCACAGAGGATAGTGGTACCTAGATAGTTCTGAAAATACAAATCCAGAACAGAATGAAATTGGTAGAGGGAATGATGGCTACTCTTTCTCAAATCCCAGACTGGGTAACTTGGAGGCATTTGCTTTTGGCTATTGTTGACCTACTAATAGGAAGTGTTCTCGTCATGTGAATATGGGTATTAGCCTTACCTCCAAGTTTAGTGGAGGTCAGTGTATCTTCAGATGAACAGAAACACTGAATGTGGAGCACTGCTCTGCTCTAGCCTGTGCAAACAGCCACTGAGGGAAAGGCTTTCCTTATTTTGTGTAATGTTCAGCTCCTTGCTGAAGTTTGGGGAAATTCAGGTTTTTTTGAGATCACCTCTGAGTTCTTTGAGTAAAGGCTCTTTCGTATGTGTTAGATGTGAGGCTGAAATAACAGTAAATTTATCCATAATTTTCCATGAGCAGTGGAGGCAAATTATGAAGTGCAGTGTTTAATCTCTTAAATCTCAAAATGAGTTTTCCAAAGTACTTGTGGGAAAGGTGATGATTGATAGCACTGCTAGTACGCAACTTTTCAGCCTGACACATGTGAAATTTTTGGTTTTTACTTAGTTAATTTTCCAGGGTAATTCTAATTCTGTTGGGAAAAACTAAGACATAATTTTAAAGGGTAGATCGATTTCTCATAAGTTTCCTTGTTTATGAAACATATGCTGCGTATTTCATTGGTAATTCCATTACAAATTAGTAATTTAAAAACTGCTAAAAAGGCACGTGTTTAAAAGATGAGTGCTTGCCACAAAAAGATTAAAAGCTAATACTGTTACTTTTGCCATTTTTTAGAGATTAGGTTTCCTTATGAAATTTATGTGACACAAACTGGATCTCTCTGCTTCTTATCTTGAAATCATTGTGTTTTTAGCAGAGAGGATCTGAAAAGAAAAATACAAAAGCTCCCTCCAGGCTTTCCCTTGTGTGAACGTGACCACCTGAAAAAGCAAAACTTGTTCTTGGTTAATTCCCACGTGTCTTTGTTCAGTGTCTCAATTTAATTTTCCAAAGCTTACTTATAAACTTACTGAGGGCTTATTTTGCTGTTAATTTTCATATGTTATGAGCTGTAGAAGGATGTCACTAAAGGTAAAGAAATCTTCTCTTACTATAGGTGAATGAGTTTATTTCCTTACGTAATTTTTTAGTTATTTGGGTATGTGTTACATACTGAAGTGTAGATATGAGTATTTTTTATAATGATGTTTAACAGCACTTTTTGGCACCCCTTTTTCCATGATTAGGTGTGACTCACTGACGTCAGCCTCTCAAGGCTTCCCAGGTCCTCAGAAACTCTCCTAGTTTCACTTTGGAGTCTGGGATGCCGCTTGGCCACTATTTATAGAAACAGTTCTAGCTCAACAAGTATGCAGGGAGTGAGGACAGCAGTTTTAAATCACAGGGTAAGACTGGGCTCCCGTCCCAGCCACACGCAGGCCGGGAGCTGAGCAGGAAGGAAGGCCCGTGTGCGAGCGTCTTGTGCGCAACTTGTCTGAGTGGGCAGCCGAATAAACAATGTTATCTTGGGTACAGTTTCTCCTAGCAGAGGACTGACAATGTGAGGAAAAACTCCTTGGGTAAGTGAAGGAGAAAGTGTGGTGGCAGAATAGCAGCTGATGACTTGTTTTGCAGTGCCTGAGTGCCCGGGAGCTGTTTTGGCTCGCTCTGTAGTCGTTTGCAAGCTGTTGCCAAATTTAGCATTTGCTCCCTGAAGAAGTTTATGAAATATGGGCAAAGTTGCAGAAGTTAGTGTTTTAAGTTGTTTTCAGTCATGGTGGTTGTCTGAGTAACTAATGATTACATGTCTCTGAAGCTGAAAAACAAACAAGATGAATAGGATGAGCTATATCTGTATTTTAAGTAATGAAACTATTCTCTTTTGGAGTGCAATACTCATCTGTTTTTACAATGTTGTCTTTCTGTGTTTGTGTGTTGTTAGAACTATTTAAAGGTCTGAATAATAAGATCAGTAAGAAAGACAGGAAACTGTTACTTCTGGATTTCTTTTCTTCCCTTCCCTATAGCTCTACCGCCTCCAAATGATTTTCTAATTAAACTGGAAATACTGTTAAGGCTGGATTCTATAGTGTCTGCTACAGGTTACTCTTATTCTCTAAACAAGGTTATATGTTAGTAAAAATCTGAAATCATTATAGAAGTCTGCTGAACAGTTCTAAAATGCATACTGTTTTGGATCAATTAAAAAAAAAGTAATTAGATTTTACACTGCATCTGTTATCAGCTCATAGTAAATATTTTATTTGCAAGGTCTTGGGAAGAAATTTTACAATTTTTTTTAACTCTGTGCTCTCTGTAGAGGAATGTGAAAATATGAGCCGTTATGATAGACAAGACAGGAGTGCTAGACAGCATCAGGAAGGATTCTGGAAAAGAGCCCCACAACAGCGCTGGAATGCACAGGATCACTATCATCTGGGCCATACTGATCATTATATCCATGGTAAAAATGATCTGAACAGGTAAAGGACTTATCTCTATTCTCTCAAACAGTTACAACTCTAGCGAGAAATTCCTTTTGGCGTTAGAAGTTCTCATGTGTTACTGAGTACAAGATATTTTCAGAATAGTTCTGTATCTGACTGGGAGCATCACTGGGAATTATAACAATTACTTTACAGAACTTGCACTCTTTTTTATTACAAATACTTGTTACTTGTGTTAGTATGTTGTGCTTGATTAAAATATCTTATTGTTCATGGAAAACCATTATAATATCTTACTACTTGCATTTTCTGAGTTGAGACAGCTTGTTACTTCTAATTTGTTGGTAAATTAAATGCCATCCTGTAGTCCTTATAGGATTGATGAACAAACAGGTTTTAGGGTACTGTAGTTGTTAGTCTGCGAGAGGTCTCTGCAAGTGGAAAGGAAAACTCTGCATTTAAGTGACATAGCATTGACATTTTTGATGTATTTCTTTTCAGCCACACCGTGTGAGTATAGTCCGTGTTACATAACCTTTTCCTTTTTGCCAAATGCTTTCTAACTCTGGTTTGTCACTGCTGTCTTTATGTTTTGAATTTATTTTTTTTTTTTTTTTTTAAGAGGATCAAACTACCTGGAATCCTCTGTTGGTCCCTTGGAAAGCTACGGAGCAGCCAGTTTTTACCAGGCTCCTCGACAGCTGATGGGTTTGCCTGACAGCACAGTGATGTTGGATGAAATGACCCTTCGGCACATGGTCCAGGACTGCACAGCTGTAAAAACTCAGCTACTGAAGCTGAAGAGATTACTGCACCAGGTGAGCTGTTTAAGTAGAACAAAAGCAGTAAAGTATGTTGGAGAGTGGGCCTGGATGGGCTTATGTTCTGTTTGGCCTTTTTAGGCTGTTGACATTTCGTTTATACATTGAATTACTGTTCAAGAAAGTGTGTAGTTTTTATTGCGATTTCAGATAGTACTTTTTCTGCTTTTTCAGCTCTTACTTACTGCAAAAAATATTAAATATTGTTATTTTACTTCTCTGAGGAAATGTCAAATTAAGAAAATCAGTGAGTGTGAAGACCAGCTTTTATTGAATAAGATCTGAAAAAACTGGAAGTAAAAGAAAAAAAAAATTAAAACTGATTCTGTTGATCAAATTCATATTCAGCAAGTCAATGCTAAGAGCTTTTTATTTTCCTCATTCTTTTAATCTTTTCTGTGTGTTTTGACAAGAAGCTTAGCAAATCGTATTGGGTCATCTCTGTTGGAAGTGTTCAAATTTAACCTTCCTATTTTATGAAATTGTCAAAAACCTTTAAGGAACTTTTTCATTTCACTTCAAAATCTGATAAATTGTGGGAGCTGATAAACTGCTAGATGACTCAGAAGTATGACATTTCAGCTACAAAAACTGCTTTGTTACCATAAAGAATAGTCTATGAGACTTTCTTTGGGGGCATATACAAATTAGCATTGAAAAGTATTTATATGATGTTCTCTTTTAACAGATTTGTTGCTGTTCTTCTCTAATAATGTGATGAAAATAAGTTTGTGCCTTAAAAGTAAAACACTGAAACAAAACACAGGAAAATAAAAAGCAAATTAACCTGGAGGCTAACTCATGGATATGATTGTGCCTTTTAGAAATGTGAACATTTACTTTCTGTGGTAAATCAGGTGAATTTCCATGTATTTCTGATTTTGTCAGTGGAAAAACAATTGTAACAAAAATAATGTAGTGTGAAGGCGTGTTCTGAGAGCCAGAGGTCTAAGTGGTGGACTGCATAAACTGTGCCCCCAACAGCCCCAAGCGTGCAATTAATACAGGGTAGGATCTTTTTATCCAGAGCCTTTAATGCCTTTAGCACAAGGGCAATTAAGCAACTTGTTAGATGATCTCTGTGTGTGTAAGTCATTGTGTAAATGTGTGCACATTATAGCCAAATAGTGCATGGCCCTGCAGAATACCAGATTTAAAATCCTGATCTAGTTTATAATAACCAGACTTTCCTAAAAGGTACAGAAGATAAACCCTGTCTCAAGAAGCTCAGACAAAGTTTTTTAAAAGAACTTAAGTGCACAAAATGACACAGTTACTCCTAAGCAGTACATTGTTCAAAATCTTCTCCTCTTGCCAAAAGCTTGATCTTCTCCCCCTCCCTTCCTGTAACAATGAGTTTAGTAATAACAGGTATTTATTCTTCCTTTCCAACTTGGTCACGCATACTTCTGTTTTCCTGGCCTAACCTAACCCTATTTTGACTCATTGCTTCCAAAACTCATCACTGGACTTCTGAATGTTTATTCTACTGCCCTGTGTATTATCCAGTCTTTTAATCAAACAATATGAATAGTAATGTAAATTAGCCTACTACAGAGGGGAAATCTTTAGGCCTTTATTATCTTCATTTACTAAACAATTAGGGCAAAACTTGTTTGAAAATTTTTTCATTAGGTTAAACTGTCAAATGTTTATTGTGAACATTGAGCTTCATACTAATAGGAATGAGTAAAAATACTGCAATTCTTAAAGAAGTTCTTGTAAAGATCAGAAATACAGTTTTGAAAACAATTAGTTGAACTTTAGCATTCTGAACTCTGAACTAGGACTTGATCCCAGCCAGGTCATATGACAGATCTCTTGTTTCAGAATATAAAACACCAAGGTGTAGTCAGCTGCTTCCAAACTCCAGCTTTAATAAAGGAAGTTCTTCTATTAGCTTCACCAGTGTCACACATTTAAGTGTATGCCTTGCTCCAATTATGACGTTCAACAATAATATTTAATTTGGATAGGTAGAAATAGAGCTGTAGTCAAGACTTAGGCATGAAGTCTCACAGGAACAGTTATAGTAAAATAGGAGGAGTTAGTAATTAAATTCAGTTTTATGCAATTATCTAATCAGCTGTAGTGTGACTTAGTGCAGAGCACAGCATGTAATGAATGTGTACCTAGCAGATTCCTAGGGAGACTTAATGTGCTGCACTGGATTCATTGACTGTGGATCACATAACTGTGTATGAATTACTTTGAGCATTACCAGCAGCTTAGCTGGGCTTGGCATTAATTTCCAGTTCTGCTTGAAAAAATAAGTAGTTATTTGAGTAATGCAGCCTCTTCAAACAGTCAGATCAGGAACAGGAGTCTCTCTCATGCACAGTTTTTAAAAATTTTTACACTAATGAGTATAACTGCCTCTGACTTTGCAGTACAATGTTACATCAACTTACATGGAGTGGAAAACATAGGTTCTTGCTAAAAGTGCAGCTAGAATTATTGACAGGGAGATGTACATGTGGTAAATGGAGTGCTACCTTTATGTTGTAAGTAGAAAATACTTTGGAAATCTAATTCTAGCAATAATTGACATGTAAATGTTAATGCCTCTTAAACATTGACAGAGGTACTTCATTTTCATGCTTCATAGTAAATAACTTCTGATCTTTAATTGAGGAGGATGAAGACACATTTATTTCATAAACTTGCTGCTCTGGTTTGAGGCTATAGAGTTAATGTGTTAATACAGTTTCAAATAAGGATGTTCTCCTTCTGATGCCCTGGAGCCTTTGATCCAGGCAAGGGTTAACTGTCCTCTGTAGTAACCTCCTCTCAAGACTGGCAGCAAGGACTTGCAACCTCCCTGTGTTACCTGAAGCACTGACTGCTGTTCTAAGGAGTCCTGAAATGTGAAGTGTCTCACAGAACTATGAGATCTGTGATGGCCTTTTTTCTGTGGGAGGCAAGTTTTATAAAAGAATGTTTCTTTTTCACTTAGCTTTCATGAATGGTAATGAACAGAAATGAAATTCTAGTTTTCAAGCACAGATCTTCATTGCAACTCATCAGATGTGACTGGCCCCTTTGTATGGAGAAGTGTGAGTGAAAAGGTGAATCATGTATTGCAAAATTGTTAAATGCATCAGTACATTTTTGCTGAGGCTTTAGATTGGTGAGTCACTTGTGTGCCTTTAAAATACATATTCATTGTGTTCTTTGCTTTTTGCATCTGGTGAGATCTGTAAGAGAGATCTACCTTTGTTTGTTAGAAGCCTGAAGAGAAGGAAGAAACAGATTCATGAAATAAAAAGATTTCTTTGTCACGTTTTCAGTTGCATAAATTACACACACAATTACACACAGAATTAATAAGGTTTGAAAAGACCATAGAGATCATCAAGTCCAACCTTTACCTAGGTTAACAACCTATCCAAATTGCCACTACCATTATTACTTTTCTTTCTTAACCACAGAATAGTTCACTTCAGTGACTTAAATATGCTTGGAAGAAACAGAACCCAAGAAATCAACAAACAATAGCAAATAAAACTGGCAAATTTTAGGTTTCAGCGGTTGGTTAACTGTTGGAATGTCACTGTAACGATGTTTGGCTGTGGGCAGAGGGAAGTGCATGAAGCTGGTTTCTGGTGAGACCTGAAGGAAACTACACTGGGAAATGCCAAGTATTCAGCAGGTGAAGAGCACCCTCTGCTTGATGGACACTTGGCACATCTTCTCTTTGCATCTTTGTAGAAATGCCATTAGCAAGAGACTGTTCAAATGAGTAATTTGTACTGAAGGAAACTGAATTGGAATCAAAGGCTAGACATTGATAAAAATTTAATACATCTTGATAAACTTCAGAAACATTTGTTTAGCATTTTCAACTTCTTAGTGGTAGATGCTGGAATGTTGAAAGAATCTTTATGTTCAAATTATTAGTATAATGTTAGTAGTGTATTCTTTTAAAATCCTGTGCATTTGAAGGCATCATATGCTGTTGGGGAACCACAGGTTAATTGCTGAAAATGTATTTGCTTCTGTAAGGTTGATAATTTTTTTTTGTTTTGTTCTGTGATAAAAGATCTTAAAATCTGTTAGTGTAAAGAAAACAAATTTTGTCTTTAGGCTTTCAGCTTTATAGCTTCCTTCAGGCACTCTGAAAGTTGTCTTCTGAGAGAGAATACCCTTTGTCTTTCATAAGTTCTATAGGTTTTTTTTTTGTTTTAGTTTGTTGGTTGGTTGGTATATTTTTTGTTTTGTTTTCCTGATGGTTTTTTCAGGTTTTTTTCTTTGGGTTTTTTTTTTTGTGTGTATTTTATGTGTGCTTTTATCTCAAGCCCACAAGTAGTATCACCCAAAGAAAGCAGAGGGTAAAGGGATGGTGGAAAGAACAGGCAGGAGGAACAGCTGCCCCATCTCTCTGCTGTCTAGGAGGTGCATGTTTATAATGTATAAATTGGATATGTTCCCAGGACAATCATGGTATATTGACTCAGAGAGCTTGACTTTTCTTTTTTAATTTCTTTGTAATTTTTTTTCTTTTTAAAGTAGAGAGCATAAAATGAGAACATGTGACTATTGAGGGTCTAGAAGAAAATGCAAATAAATGTAGCATTTTTGAGCTGCTGGACTGTTATCAGCAGAAATTCTGCAGTGCTCAAAGGTACACATTTCAATTTGTGACTGTACTTGGATGAGAGCAGTGTATCTGTGAGAGCCATGATGAGGAGTTGTTCCCATGAGCATTAGCTCATGTTCTCGAGATGGATTAGAAATGTCAGATGAAGACTTGACAATGTAATCAATTCAGTTAGACTGTAACATTTGGGACCAGGTATGTAAAATTGTTTGACTTGTAGAAAACTGTGTCCAGAGAAATGAGGTGCCTGACAGTGGAGAAGGAAAAAATTGTTACATGATTTGCCTACACGTACATTTAAGTCGTATCTGTAGCTCTCACTGAGTTTGTCTTAAAACAAGTGAGGTCAATTGCTTTGTAGAAAATTCAGGTGGTATTAATTTTCTCAGCAGATAACTGTTACAAAGGAATATGAAGCTGAAATAATATTCAGCATGAGACCAGGTTACTTTGAGAGCCACAATTGTAAAATTTTAGATGTTCTTCTGGGTTTGTTGTGTAGGCACTGTGCTGATAAATACTAAAATGTTGTTAGAGAGGGGGGAAATTACATCTTCTAAGTCTTGCTTGTGTGTTTTATAATGGTTTCTGAGTCCAGGTTTGCTGTAATTTTATAAACCACTGGAAAACATGTCTGGAGGTGTATCATTACCTCAATTTACATCAAGACCACCCAAATCTGGCCACAAGCTGAAATGTGTGGTGTTGACTTAAATCAGCAGAAACTTCCTAGTGTTTGTGATTGAGCTGAAAATCACTGTAGAAGGTAGTGGTTCAGATAAGTTTCTGCAACAAGAAAAGGATTGTGAAATGATCAGTCACTGCCCTATTACTTGATTGTTTCATAAATCAGCATATTCTTGGATTAAACACTGTATGTGAATATATATCCATGCATTTATATCAAGTTAAAATAATCTACAGCTGAAGACTGGCCCTACATAGCTCATTAAATGTGTGAGTCTGCACCATTAGACCTCCATCAGTTTACATACTGCAGACAAATTTCATAACTTAATCCTTGCATGTGCTCACACAGGAGGCTTCAATTCCCACTGATAGTGTTAGAACTGGTTTTCTTTTCAGTGGCCCTGTGTTTTTACATGTGTACTGAGATAATTAAGGCAGCAGTAAGGGAAATGATGCAAATGAGTAGTTCCTGCTTTGCCAGTGGATGAGTCAGGTATAGCATAGGGCTGATTTAAGTCCCCAGAGACTGTGCCACACTAACCTTCTTTGCAATTAGGTCTTAATCTGTTCTTGTGGAATGTTTTATTGCTCCCCTTACATGCATTTTAGTGGCAGTAAAAGGTATACCAGAGATATAGAGCGTTTCAAAGCCATGCAAGGTGTTTTTGCTTGAAATAGCTGGTCTTGTTTTGTGTTTTTCTTCATTCACCTGATTACTCTTTCACAGTTCTAACTGTGACCATCTGTGTCTTTACTTCTGAATATGTTTGTTTGAATAGCTGCTTAAAAGAAAATGTTGATGAAATTTGTTAATTATAGAGTATAAAATGCAACATAAATATGTAAAAAATAATCTAATATATAAATAATTCTAGAGGTCTAATTGCTGCACTTTTCCTCTAGCATTTTAGAAATATTTTGGACTAAATAGTGTTTCTATGGTATTATTGTGCAAATTATTTCAAAACACTCTGTTAGAACTTGTTCATAACATCAAGTGTAAACTGCTGCTTCATCAGCCTTCACTTGCTGGCCATGGGCCCAGAAGGGACAAACAGCTACTTGTGGATTGAATACAGCTGTGGGTAATATGAAATACTTGCTATGTTAAGGAGTCAGACACTTTGACTTGACTGTTCTCAAAATTAATAGTCTATTTTTTTAAATAAAAAAAAGCCCAAGAAGGAAAGAACCCCAAAAACCCAACACAAAAAACCTAAAACAAAGCAGCACCAAAAAAACTCACCTGTGGGATATAAAGTCGTATCCAAGCGGTGGAAATTAAGTTTAACTGTGTAGCATGGTTAAAGCTATTTGGAATTGTAGTAGTTCTTAATATTTTTTAAGTCCGGTGATGGCTGTGCAGATTTTGACTGCAAATAATTGGGACTATGGGAAAAAGTAAAACTGTGATTACTAAAACTTTAGCACTTTAATTTTTTAAAAATTTTTAATTTTTTTTTTTTGTGTCTGGACAATCACCTTGTTCTCTGCAGTTTAGAAATGTATAAGAAATGTTAATTGTGAATTAAAAAGGGAAAAAGTTACCCCATGGAAATAAAAAAAACATAAATAGGTTCTGTTATGGGTTTTTCTTTTAGTTGATCTTCAGCATCTGAGCTGCAATTTTACTCCTGTGGTTTTGTGGAGTTGCTGGCTCAGCCTTGAAGTGATTCTAGACAGGTTTTGAAGCTGCTCTTATGTTCTGTAAGTGCAGTTTTAGACATTGAAGCCATTAGGGAAAAAACCTCCTCTCTAAGCACCCAGAACATAAAAAGGGGAATGCTATAAGGTACAGGATTAATTTATTGTCTTCAGGAAAGCAAGAGCTGGAGGAGCTAGAATTCTGCACGTAGTGGATATTTGTGTCACAAGAGTGTAACAGCATTGGACATAACTGAGCCATCATTTATTGGCATCTTGGGTTATTTCTGTTTCTACTTGCTGTGCTTAATTTCAGAATTCATGGCTTTTGTGGCAGGGGAAAGAATGCTGTTGTGTGGTTCCAGTTCTTATACTTCATATTTAGTTGTCATGGCTGTGAATTAATTTTGTACCCCTCTGCCCTGTAGTAAATGTTGCATTTTTACTTCAGAATTTCTAGCTGAAATATTTTGGCTGTATAATTTGATATTGCTCAGGCACATTTTTGAATGAATATTGAAGAAAATTAAGCTTTCGAAGTCAGTGTCACCATTTTTTCCTGCTACAATATTGGAATGCAATGGCAAATTTTTACCAGATTTTTTTTGCAAAATCAACACACTTTGACAGAGCTGCAGTTGTTTGTACAGCTTTGTGAGGAGAGGAGAAGGAAGACTCTTCGTGGCCCTTATTTAGACCCTGTACGCATGCTGTGAGGCTTTCCTGTGGGGGGAAATTAAGGGTGAGAGAGGTCAGATATTGCAACAGGTTTTGCACACAGCTGAGGTTATCTCCATCCTTGAAAACAAGTCTGCAGTGGAGCTGTTTCAGCAAGTAATTTGAACTTCTATTCTTCTTTTGTTCTCTGGTAGAATGATGAAAATGTGTCACTCCAGGACATCAGCCTCTCAGTTCCATCAAGTCCGGAACCACAAGAACCTGAAGCAACTTTTAAGGTAAATTACACTGATTGACTCTATAGAATAAAAGATGCAAACCTGATTGTGTTTCAAAAACACTCCAAAAGCCTGTGTGTCATTCTGAAGTACTGCTTGCTGCTTCTTTCTTCTGTTTAAATGCAAACCTAGCGAATGCTTACATACTTCATTTTTCAGTTATATTTGAACAGGTTTTATTTGACTTTTCAAAATGCATACTTAAAAATGCTACCACAGCTTAAATAATTAAAATAACTTTCAGCAGTCATATGGGAATTAACAGTTATATAGTAAATTTTCCTAAAAAACTTCTGCCTGCTTGCTTAGTGTTAGAATTTGAAAAGACAATTCTTGCTTTGAAGTGTAATCATACCATACTTATTCAATTACTTGCTCTGTTTCACTACTTTTACTGCTGTCTTTAGTTTAAAATATATTTCATCTAAATTAAATTTTCCCTATGATGATGAAGGTATGGCATATGTAACTTAAGAACAATGTGCACACCACAAATTGCGGCACAGGTTGGTTGTTTCAGAGTGAGTATTAAAGGCAGAAGAAATCACAGTGGATATTCCAAATGGGATCACCTTTTGTGGTCACAGACTTGTAGTGTTGTACTTTCTACATAGTAAGGTTTTATAGCATTGTGAAGTCAGTATAGGAAGATCACTAATTCTGTACTTTTTGATAAAATTACATCTTTTGAATAGGAAGAACTCTTAAAATCCAACTCCTGTTTGAAGATTAGCTGTCCAAACCCTGGTTTCAAGCCTTTAGAGGTTTATCAAAGCTGTAGATCCATGTGAATCATCCTTTAGCATTCCTTGTTTCTGCATTGATGACATTTAGTTGTTGCATGATGTATTTGTTGTGCTTATTCTTCTATAGTCACCTCCCTTAAAATATCAGAACCTTAGAGGAAAAATACTGCTTTTAGCTTAATTAAAACCTGTGATGTTTGAATGGCATTTTGAATAATCACTTCTTTAATTGGTACTGGCACATGGTTTGAAAAATTGCACAACAAATTGGTCTGAGTATTGTTCTGAAGCAGTAAGTAATAACATTTTCAGTCAAACTGAACTAGTAGGTGCATGCCACTTATGGCCTAGTTGTAGTTGGACAGTTATATGAAAATTATCTTGAGATGAAAAATTATTTTAAAGCAAATTCACTCTTTCATATTTATCAATTTTTTTTGAGACTCAGAACTTGGAATAATTATTAAGTCTTCAGTTTTCAATAGGATGTATTCAAATCAGTTGTGCTATTCACGTTCACTGAATTATTTTCCTTGTTTCAATCACTTATGTTAATGATTTTTAAATAGTTCACTTAACCTTTAAGCTTCAATAATTTCTGTGGTTGCATAGAGAGAGGACTATAGGTAGTGTTTGACAACTAAAACTGTTTCATCTACATGAGGTCAGTTGCTTGTACAGCAGATGAATTACAGTGTCAAAGCTGCAGCTGATTTACTTACCCTGAAGTTTTAGTGGGGGGTCAGCTGAACTTGGCCTCTTAAAAGGACTGACAGTGAACTCCCTTCACTCCTTAGCCTGGATGCCTGCAGCCCATCTCTCCATGGGAACAGGGGGAGGGAAGTATGTGCCATGGGACTGCCGATCCTTCGTGCTCCTCTGATGTAGGGGTGTTGATTTAGACCATGTAGCCATAGAAAACCTCATAGTGCTCACTGTTGTATTGCAGATGGATGATCTGCTGAATGAGATCAGGCAGCTGAAAGATGAACTGAAGAAAAAGGATGAAACAATCAACCAATTAGAGCATCAGCTTGTAAGTATAATGCAAATAAGTTGAGAAAAATCCCAAGTGTGCGCTGCAGAGTGGAACTTCAATAGGCAGTACTGATTGATGAAGGCTTTAAGAGAGTTTAGGGAGCTAATTTTTTTCTTGCACTTTCATGATAACAAAGGTAGGTTTGAGTTCTGTTCAGACCCACCTGACTCCTGGATCTGTAAAGGTGCAGTTTTAGCTGATTTTACATGTTCCAGTGTGTCTGCAGTTGTGCTCCTGGGATCTGTAATTGTGTAAACTATTCATGATTCATATGTGTGGCACTAAACAAGGATCTTTATGCAGTTGTTTAAAGTATTTCATTTCCAAAAGAGTTTCGAACCTAGAATTCTAGGAAATTCTCAAAAATAGCAATGAGAAAATGCTTAAATTGTTTTAACAAGTATCATTCTGCTTGAAGCATTNATTTTTTAAAAAAAAAAAACAAACGAAAAACAGTACAAAGCTTGTAGGATAGTCAGATTAAATTGGCCAAATAAGGACAAGTTATGGGGACACTTTCATCATAAATTAGGTTCAGGAAGACACAAGCAGAAGTCATGTGTGCCTTTTATCTTTCTGTTCTTGTTCTGAGTTTGGATTTTGCCATGTTTATTTCTGCATTGGTTATGGTAAACTCACTTGCTGTGACAATTCTTGTAAATTAACTCCACACTCTCAAGCCATTTCAAACCACAGCAAGATCTTAGAGGTAGGGTAGATGAGATGCCAAGAGGTGCACCCCGTACTTATTTATAATAGCTGGAGACAGTATTGTGTGACCATGATCTCTAATGAAATGTTTAACATGTGCTTTTGTACAGATACGCACTGAGGCTGATTTGTGGTCTTTGTCCTGTCTCAGTCTAGCTTGTGATCAATGCCTCCAAAACAAAAGTGAAGGGTTAGGATTTGGCTTTCTGCTCTGCTGGTTAAACAACAGAATCCCAGATCACAGCATGCCGAACTAAATTGCCTTGTTTGTTAGTATTTTGTAAAAAATACCGATTTTTTAGTACCATTGGTCTCAACCATCAGCTTTTAAAGATTTCTTCAGGAGAATTTCTCCTTCCCTGCTAAGTGACGTACCTGGTTGCTGTAATAACTAGTAACTGTTACTAAGGAACTCTGCTGTGAAGACTTAAATGTGTAATTATTGAAAGATGACTTGAAGAATTAGAAATTTGAGTGGAACAAAAATTCTTTCCAGAAGTCAACTTTGATTCTGGATTATTTCTAAATACACTTTGGGAAAAGCAGCAGTTGTGCAGCACTGCAGATAGTAGTTTCTGTGGTTGGACTATATTGTGCTTTCCAGTCAAGTAATGCATGTTTGAACTCTGGACCCTGACTGTACTTTTCAAGAGGCTTAGTTGGTTAATTTATAACTAATTTTTGTTTCTTTTTCTCTTTTTGGGGGTGATTAAGGCCACTAGATGTAACTGCCAGAAAGACAGTCAAAAACCTGCAGGGGCAGCACGCGCCTACGCTGATAAATTCACACAAACCTCCTGGAGGAGGAGTTCTGTGAGTACAGTGGGCCATTCCTTCTCAGTTACTGCTCCTGCATTTCATTCTCCTCTTCTCTTTCTTCTGTTGTCACACAAGTTAGGCTTGTAGAAGAGGTTATGCAAGAGTAGTATCCTTCCTGGTCAGATTTTCATTATTGATGTCCTCATATTTGTTGCAGAAAAGCAACAGTGTATTCTAAGTTTCAGTGCACAGATGGAAAAGCAAAAGTTAATGTTGTTTAATATTTCTTACTGTTATTTCGATAATTAATTTTAATAATTTGACTCATTAAAGAAATTATTGGGTGCAAATCACTTTGACAATAGCCATCTTCATTCCCATATGTTGTAGCATGGATCACACTTGCTTCCATTGTATAAAGCTTACGTTCTTTGTGGAACACTAGTAGGATACTTAAGACAGGGAGGGACAATGTATTTGATATTATGTAATAGTAAAAAATTGTCTTTGACTCCAAAACAAGGCTTTTGTCTTACCAGCAAATAGCATTTGGATCTCCAAGTGAGTGCTTTAGCTGGAAACACTGAGATTTTATTAAAAGGCCAAAAATGGGTTCAATTTTTTGCTTCTTTGTTTTTATGCTACTTTGAGTTACTTAAAGATAAATCACCCCTACTCTCCTTCTAAAATTGCTCTTTTAAATATATAGTGCTCTTTTAAATGTGTAACAGTTTTATCCAAGCTTTCCAACCTCCTTCTGTCTTGCAAGAACCCAATTTAAAAAGGTCATAACCTTAAGTAGCTTTTGATTTGCTTCTACACCTCTGCTCCAGCACCTACATGTAATATTTTTATTTATCCCATTTGTTTCTTTTACTTTGGAGCTTTTGAGGTCTTGCATTGTCTCTGTTTCCCAAGTTTTAATTTCATGTGTGTGATGTTCATTTGATGTTTTTTGTGCATTGATACTGTTACTGCTTTAGTGGCTATTGTTTCCATGTTCCTTTTTTTCCATCTCCTATTTCACATGAATTCAGATTAGTATTCATGGAAAGCTAGTTCCTAACTACACAAGTTTTAGTTTGAGCAACTTGTAGCATTAATTGATAAAGATACTGGAGAAGGTGGGGAGTTTGAGTTTCTGTCTCAAGCAAAAGGAGTCACTCAGCACAATTGTCTGCATTGGTCAGGCTGGTCAGTATATTTCTTTAAAAGTATTCAGGAGTTTTCTTCAAAAAGACACATTGTTTTGTCAGGAGGAAGTTCAGGTTAAGGGGCAGTATCTAAAAAATAAAGGAGCCTCTGCTGTATTCATGGTTGGGTATGTGGATATATGTATATGATATACATATTTCTGAGAATATGATCAGTAGATGCACATTCTAAACATCTCAGTATTTTTATCCACATGCAAAGTTTCTCGTGGATTTGATAAAGGACTTAAAGTTCATGATGTATTGACAAATCTTCCAAATCAGCTACTTCTCAGGAGCTTTTATTAGTGAATAATAGCTGGAAAAGTTTGGACAATATGTGTTGGGCATGTTTTGGTGTTTTTTTTTTTTTTTAATGTCTTCACTGGCATATTTGTGAGAAGTTTTCTATAAGCCAGCAGAAACTGATAGAGCACTTTAATGTGGGATTTCCTCAAGGAGGACAATAGTCTGCCTGTTATAGTTCTAACGATCAGACCCCGACTTCTTGGTGTAAAGCTCCCTCTGCTAACATGCATATGGATGCTTCCTTCCATGGCTTAATAGAATTATGAATATATGAAATTTTTGATTTGGAACTCAATGACAAAAAGTTGTGCAATAGAAAGGAGACACAATCTGCTCTTATTTTCGTGAGGTAAGAGTACATTAAATAGAAGGAAACACCTGTGTAAAATATTCTGTCACTACTATAAAAGAATCTCAAAACCCCTCTTATAAACCCTTGATTTATACACATTTCTGTTCAGTTTAATGGACTTGACCATTAGAGTGTAGACTAGAAGAAATCAGGTCTATTGATCCTAAATGTAGTATGAATTATGAAATATTATTAATGTTTGAGATGAAGTTTTTATACAGACTACTTTTTTTTTAAACCAATTTGTAGTTGAAGTCTTGTCAATAAGAGAACAGCTCCTTTGAGACATACAAGCTTTTTGCTTCTTCAAGCTTGATAATAGTTTTCAGTGTTGATGAATATTTAATTACTTCATTTTTTTCTACTAGTGTTGACCTACCAGTAACTTTAAATGATTATGGATATCAAGAAGTTACTTTATTTCAACTATCCAAACTTTCAAGATGAATGCAACAGTTCATAACTTCTATTTATTCTATGTATTCTATACAAATTAGAACTGATACAACATGTTTATTCCTGAAGCATAAATGGCATTCTGAGATCACAGTAACTTAGTGTTTCATAAATAATACATGCTAGAATAAACTAGGAAACAGGGAAAGTGGAAATGAGCTATTATAAGAGTTCAGCTAGGAATATAAGACCATATGATTCATACCAATTTGTTGCTATTCAGCTGGCCATTTGAAATAACTAATAATTCTGACCACTTCATGGTTCCCAGTAAGTAGACAAGTGAATATTATTGAACATATTTTTAAAAGTCATGTTGATACCTGTTTCTTTGTTACCAGATATTTCTAGAAAATGTCCTGTTCTGATATGATTATAGACTTTGTCTAATGGTGTTCTCTTTAGGGACCAGAGATTTTTTTAATTACTCTTAGGGTATTTTTTACTATTTAAATGTAAATACATAAGTGGAAGCTATGCAACTTTAGGCGAATTTTTTGAAATTTACTCATGTAATAAAATCTGAAAAGAAATACTTTGGAAGTTTGGCTTCTTACAAATTAATAGGTAGCTACTTACTGCATTGCTACTGTGTCTGTGACGTGGTATTTCTTGTGTCCTTTTAGGATGCTCAGAACTTACTTAACTTCTGATTGTTTGTGTATTCTTTTTGGTTAACCGTCCTTGGGATAAGGTCTTATACAAGTGTTCACTGACAGCATAGACCAGGACATGTCCTGAAGGATTTCTCACAGATCTCTTAAAGTAATTACAATGAATTCTATGATATCTGTATCTATGATTTAACTGTTGTGGAAGAAAATAACCCTGGAAGAAGATAAAAATTACCTGAAGAAATGAGTTTTGATGGACAGCTTACAAGGAATAAAAATATGAGCATCCATTGCTGCAGTTGCCTTGTAGGCTTTGCAGCATATTTTTTGTAATACTAAATACCAGTGTCTTTAAGACTGAAGTAAAGGAAAGTTGACAAGTTTTTGTTGGTAAATTATTTGGTTTCTTAAGCTGGAAAGACTGTTTGCAGGTGCTGAGAACTAAAACACAAGTAAGCAGACTAAAAAGCTCTGAATTTGATCAAAGATACCTGCAGAAGATTCTCACCTCTGAGGTCCATTCCTTAGCATAACACAGCTCTAAGTTCATGATTGCTGTTCCATTACATAGTGTGAACAGTAAAAATGGGGTTTTCCCCTTGGTGCTATCAGAGCAGCTCACAGTGATGAGAATAAGCTTTGCTTCCTAAATGTGTGTACAAGTTCATTCTTCTCTCTGATTAAACAACAGCAGAACCTGTCCTCTTGTTCTTTGCTACATCTTTTCTACCATTTTACCCTGAGATACTCTGTGCCTCCCCCTTGAATTTTGTTCCAGTTTTCATTCCTTTCACTCAATTGTTTGATGAACCTTTGTAATACCTTGGCTGTTATTGTGTACTTATAGTATTTTAGGTTTCAATATCTCCTTCCAGCTTAGCCTTAAACCTCCTGTATGTGTTGGCTCCACAACTATGAATTTAAACTCCCAGGTTTTGAATTCATTAGTCCATTAGTGTCCATCCTCACATCCAGCCTTGGTTTCTCTCATTGTCCAGTACTCAGCTGTTTGTTGGTATAGTGTCAACCAGCACATAAGACTGAGTTGGTGGGGTTTTTTTTACCTGAATACTTCAGAAATACTATTGGATGTCAGACCTGCTCATTCATAATCACTTTCTGAGTGCCAGGCTGCAAGAGCAGACTGCTGCAAAAACATTCTATTTGCATTGATGCTGAAGTGTGTCATTCTAGGTTTGTTCATGATGTGGAGCTCTGAGTTTGTTTGAGACAGCTGGCAGTGCTAGGTGAAATGCAGCAGAAGTCATATCGTCTTCAAAGTCCTCAGGCTCCGTTTGTATGGATGAAAATGGATCTTTGTAGTTGTGGTTCTGCAGCAGAAAAGACTTCTTAAAGCAGTAGTAGTCTTGGATGTTGGTGTACCCTTGGGAAAAGTGTGGGATAGTTTGCCTGTTGGGCCAAAATTATTGTGCAGCAATATTTTAGGAATATTTCTCTTTTCCTTTTCTGGCAGAAGCAATTGCTTTTCTTTATGTGATTGCTTACTCTAAGGTGTTGAGGCCTTTTGATAGGAATGGAAAACTTTGGCCTTAAAGTCTTCATAGTAGTATTTAAAATAAAACAAACAACCAACAGGTTTTCCCAGTGCGTTTGGAGTCACAACTTTCTAAAGCTTTCAGCAGCAATAGTAAAACTCCTCAGGATCAATGAAGAGCATCCATCATTCTTCTTCTGGTTTGTAGGCTGCTTTATTTCAACCACTCTTATTGTTCAACTCCTGAGTCTCCTCTTGTCTTAAAATTCTGATTCACTTCTCTTTGGGGATGCTTTTGGTGTTTCACAATCCCAGTATCTGGGAAATTAGAGGAATGGGATTTAAGGTTAGTGCCTGGATGGACAAAGCAGCTGGAGGGAGAAACTGTTCTGACTGCTGTCTAACATCAAAGTGTAAGTGGAAAGAGTTAATTCAGAACCTGGAAAAATCCTATCAGATGTTTTTGAGGGTTTTTTTGTTGTTTGGATTTTTTTTTAATAGAAACTGAGGTAAGTCATGTTCTCATCTTTTGATTTTAGCATTGCTTGGTCGTGAATTTTATAGACGTAATAATCAGGCCTAAAATAAATGGTGATTCAGGGTTTTTTTTCCATCTTACATTTAGTAGGAAAATGCCACATTATGCGTGTACCCTTATTTGAGAGTATGTTTTATTAGTATGTTTCTTTTTAACTCTTCTTTGGATTTCTTGGGAACCTCAGTTTGACTAGTAAGAAGACATGAATGTGACTTGTTTAAAGAAGAAATTTTGTTAAATCTGCTGGAGTTTTGTACAATAAGCACTATTAAAAGAAAAACAATCTTCACATAAACCAGGCTTATTTGTAAATGCTTCTCCTCTTAAAGTGCTATATCACTGGGATAGGTACATCCTTTATAATTTTTAAAATCAGTGTAAGTCACTCATCTGATAAATTCCCAATGCTAAATTTCCTGTCCTTCCTTGGTTCAATTCATGTTGGTTTTAATTACCTTATTTTATGTACAATTAAACAATCCTTGTTTGGGGTTTGTTTTTTGTTAGTTTTGTTTGTTTTCTTTTTTACATAAAAGAAATCTGGCATTTATTTGACATTTGCCTGTACGAAGCAGTGTAAACTGCAGCATTTGGGAGAAGGGGTTTGAACCATGTCTGGAGAGTAGTTCAACTTAGCAGGCAAAGGACTCGAGGAAGTTACTTGCACTTTTTTCATTTACTTCTCCAGTCAGAGTGATGATAAACTACCATGAAGAATTACTGAGTAGACCGTACTTAGTGTTGTGCTTTGAAGTGCTAATATGGATGCTTAAAAATTTCTGGAATGTATCAAGGCATGTAAATATTTCATTGTTTTTATAACAGTATCATAACTGTTATGTAGCTGAGCTGGCTTGTGCTTGTCTTAGTCTCTCTTCAGAGAGTGGAAGGGAGAGGATATGAAATTTTCATCTCTCTTCTTAATGTGTTAAAAATTTCAAAGAAGTCTAAAATCCCATCACCAATTCAGATAAGTCTCTGCAAAATCAGACTTGTGCCTGATAATTACGTGCTTTTTTACTGTGTGGAGATTCAGTTATGTGTAGTGTATGGAGAGAGGTTTTTGTGGCTCTTCCACCACCCTGACACAATTTAGGCCAAAATGTGAACAAACCTGAAAAATGTAGGGATTTTTTTACGGTGCTGAGAAAAAACAAAGCTTTTGATACTTATCTCAGCAATCATTGATTGATTAATCTTGTTCCCAGGAGTATTCCTGTATTTAATACCTATTCATCTGATGCAACACATTATATAATTTTGTCATTACTTGACTAAAGCTAGTAGTGTTTCAGCAGCTAAAAACTGTTAAAGACCACTTATGGAGGACTGTAAGAAGATGTTAGATAATCCGTATCTCTGTCTAGAGATAATCAGAATGAAGAACTTGTTTCATTTTTTTGCTTAAAAAAATTATTGAAGCAGAATTTATCATCGTTTCTAAAGCAAAATAAAGTAGAATATAGCCTGTCAGGGTTTTTTTTTTCTTTATTTCCTGTTCTAGGTTATGTTCTGGCTAGCAGATTCTAAGACTTGATTAAACTCATTAGAATAGCAGTGGATAAAATTTAACTAGATTAGCATAACTGGAAGATCAGGGAAGTGCTTAAAATTCTCTTAAGATACAAAAAAAAAAAAAAAAGCAGCTGGCTATTTATTTGTATAAATAAAGTGGAAGACTGGAAATAAAATACTGTATTGTTTGTCCAGCCCTGGCAGTATGATATGGAGTAGATATTCAGCAGAGCAACTGTGGCTGGAAGTGTAGCCACACCTAGTTGCTGCTATCCAATGGCAGTTGTCAATATTCCAGAATTTATAAAAGCAGTTTTCAGCTGTTCAAATGGTAAAGGGCTTGTAAAGGCTTAAACCTGTCCTACTGGAATAGGAAATCAACATGGTTTTTTAAGAAGGAAGTTGCAGCTTGGATAGAGTTTTCAAAGGTAAGGGTATGGAAAAAAGGATAGGCTGCATAAAATTACTTCTTGTTTTAAGAAAGCAGCAACCACAACGTGTCACACTTGTGGTGATTGAAGACATCTGATAGGCAAATCCTGCATGGCATGGATGTGCACAGTCCCCTGGTCCTTTAATGGAAGACTTCAGCTCCAAGAGCAAAGTTAAACAGTTTGTGTTCCATAATAGTAGCAAAATAGGAGTGAAGTGGGCTTTAAAGCACCAAGACTTGCTAGAAAATGTGTTTCTATGCATGAGAATTGTTTTGTTGTCAACTAGAGCTGACTGATTTTCCAGTAGATTAGAAGTGAGCATGCTACTGGTTGATGAAGCATTTCTGAAGTATTTCTGAAACCTGTATGAATACAATTTCATCATGTATTTTTAGCATGAAAAGCTCAGCTTCTATACTTTTCCCCTAAAACCATCTTTGACAGAAATATGTACATATATGTTGAATAAAAATGGAGGGATTTTTTAAGATTTCTGACTGGTTTAGGGCATCATAATGTCATTTTTACTCTGGGCTTCAGTAGCACTTACCATTTATTTTTACAAAGTAGAACAGCTGGGAAATACGGTGATACCTTTCTGGGGGAAAAAGAAAAAAGAATGGTGTGGCTTTTTGGTGTCTTGTTTTTTTCCCTGTTCTCTTTTTTTATTATACTTCTCCCCCTCTCTCTTTCTGCACAGGGTGGGTATTCTGCTCCCTCCTTCTCTCCCTGGCAGGGCTCATTCCAGGGCATCCCTCGGACTGTTCCACCGCACCGCAGACAGAGTGAGTCTGTACCTCTCACTCATCTCCCTCACCGTGTTCCAGTAGAAGCTTCCCCTTTGCACGCACTGTTCATCTCGTAGTATCCTCCTCTCTCAGGCAGATCTACAGGCACACACGATAGTCTGTGGCTAACCAACATGCTTCCTTCAGCCAGTGTATAAGCAGCTACAACTTTTAGCTTTATAACAGTTGTTAAATGCTGATAGACTTCAGCAGTTCTTCAGGCAAACCTGAGTAGGCCCTTGTTTCCAGTCTTGTCTTAACATGACTCTTGCTTGCTGCCTTTTCCCTGTATTCCATGGCTGTAATACACTCTCCTGTTTGTGTGTGTGTTCCGTTTGCTCATACGTCTGCACGCCTGATACGTGGATGTATTTGCCCAAATACTTCGTGGTTGTACATAAAAATGTTGCTGAGAAAGTTGTTTTCATTGTCTCTCACAAGAAGTTTTCTTAACTTTTCAGAATGGCTTCCCTCAAACTAATTTTTTTTTTCCTCTTTCGGTATTTGTTGTAAAAAGGCTTCTAGTACATTGAAGTGGCACAACTTGCATGATTTATTAACATTCCTTATGTGCTAGCTACAATGTGGGCTGATGTAAGATGCATTTGTTCTCTTGGCTTGGATCTGCAAAACAAAAGGCAATTGCTGATTTTAAAACTGTATGCTTACGTAGCCATAGAGAAATGGTAAGTCTTATTTTGTGCTTTGGTATTGCATTTTACACAGATAAGTGTTTGAAGAAATATAACTACTTCATAATGCTGAAGTTATATTTTTTAAATGTACTGTAATTTGAGAATTACAGTGTTTGCCTAGCAAGGCCCAAGAGAGTATTTGGACAAGAAATAAAGGAAAAAGTAAATTTATGGAAACAAAGTAAGGTTTCCAGGGCCAGTGGAGATGTGAAGAGTAAGCTGCACCTTGGAAAACTAAGCTTACATATATTTCACATGGCAACAATCCTTATTTTAATTACAAGAAAAAAACCTCACCAGCTTAATGTTCTGTAAATTGTGCTTCAAATACTCTCTTGGCATTTCTGTGACAATGTTCATTTAAACAACTCATCAGGAATGCACAGCCTGTTTCATGGGCTTTTCTCTGTGCAATAAGGGATGTGCTTCATTTTCCTGTGGTGTTTGATGTGGGGCTCTGTGTATGTAATGAACATAAACCCCTAAAACTGATGAGCATGTCCTGTTGCTGAGTGGAGGGCCAGCAGGAGCACAGCCTGGCTGATTTGCTGTCCTGTCAGCAGAGACTGGGTTTAAAGAGATCAGTTGTAGACTTGAGGAGCGTATAAATGTTGTGTTTTTGGGGCTTAGTGATTAGAGAGTCAGAGTGGGAGGATGGTGTCTGAGCTGCCCAGCGTGAGCCTCTAGTGCCACATCATTCACAGGGGCTGCTTCACTGAAGAAGAAAACTTAGTTAATCTCTTATTGGTTCCCTAAGCCCCCACCTCATCCCCCCAACAACAACAGTGGCTTCTTATTCAGGATTCCATAGCAAACTTAATATTAAAGCGGGTTGGATTTTTTAGTATACATCTTATGTATTCAATTCTATGAATTGCTAGTAAAGGAAATAAAGTAGATAAAAGTATGCCCTTAACTAATTAGCCTAAACTATAATTAACCTATTGTTTAGAAAAATAAGTTTGCTGTAGTGGAGTGTTCCTAGATTTTTTTATTAAGTCTTGGGTTTAATCAAAAGATAAATACTGGGAATAAAAATACAGGATAAAGTAGTAGGTTTATTGGACATTTTTAATGACATTCTTGTGAAACCAGTGATTTGTCACTGAATGAAGAGTTCTATAAAGTAGAACATTACTGGAACTGTCACTAGTATCCTGGTTTCCCACTTGGTTCAGTGGTTTTAGGTTGCAGGTTTTGGAGCTAATATGAAATGCCAAATGGGGTTTCGAGGCGAGGGGTGAGATGGATGTCACTGCCAAGGATGGGAAAACAGCCTTCAACACTGACAATGGGGGTGTTCTTTTGCAATCAGAGAGAGAAGGTAATGGGAACATGTAGTCTCAGGTTTTGTCTGGTTGTGGTTTCTGTCTGAAGAACTTAGAATTCAAGCACTCCTTTTCTAAATTCTGAATCCTGAACCTAAAGTGTCATCTGTACCTGTGAATACTGCAGGTTTTTTCACTCTGCTGTCAGTAACATAGATCATAGGATACATAGATCACTTACAAGTTCTGTAGCTTCTGAGGGTATAAATCTGTAAACTGTTCATATTGCAGTATATAAACAACTAAACCAAAATTCGCTCCTGTTGTACCAGACAGGTAATGTATCCCTCCTAGGTAATGTTACAACACTAGTGTAGGCTTACAGTTCTGTACTAGCACCAACCTTTAGAATACACATTGGTAAGGAACCACTCATGAGCTCATGTTGTAATACAAGAATATTATACAATTTTCCTTAGGTCCCTTGTCCCCAGTGCTTCTACACACAGAAATGCTGATGAAAACTGCTTTGTTACTCAAGCATTGCAGTTGTTCACATCTCTGCTTACTGTGCACCTCATGGAAAAAGTGTTTAGACTTTTTGTATGTGAGCATTACAAATAAAGGTAATCTCAGCAATTCTAGCAGGTTATCTAGCTTGTTATCACCAGAAAGAGAGCTACTCTATGAACAGTGAGTATAAGTCAGATGCAGGCTGTGCTTTTTCATGCATTTTCTTTTAAAGATACATTGCTCAACACTGAAATGTTTCCAAACCTGTATTAACCAATTCAAGTTCTTCATAGAGTATACAGAGTGTTTGTGTTAGCAGAACAAAATTGCTTCAGAGCTGGAGAGTTCAAGGACTCATGTTGAGAGACAAGTTATTAAAATGTCCTGGAATCATTGTTTTGCTGTCTTTTATGTATAATTATTTTTGCTCTGGGAGTTGAGTGTTCAGCTATATGAAGAAAAGACTTTTAGGTAAAACTGCCTTCTCCCAAACTGAGTAGTTACAGATTGAACTACAAAAGAAATATCTCTTGTACCTAATGAACTGTATGTTTGCAAAACTCTTAATTTTGCATATGGTCATATTTGTCTTCTTGTTGCATATATGCCTGTACTTATGGATGAAATATCTTCCTTGATGTAGTTATATATTACTTTGAGTAATTTTTCTTAGAGAAAGTCTTTCTCTGTAAATTGGGATTTCTATACAGACTGTGCAGGAAAAAATAATGCCACGCCATAATACTGATTATTTTACTACCCTCATGATGTGGTGAATGGTGGTTTAAAAAAAATTAGGGTTGTTTTGTATCTTACTTCATACTGCAGAATCCTGTTTTACAATATTGAACTATGGTTATAATACAGCTAGATAAAGGGGAGAGAGAAAAAAAAATAAAGTTCAAAATGAAGATATTGGCAAATGCTTCGGATTTAAGGTGTGAAATCTCCATGTTTTCTAGAGGTAAAAAGTGAGAACTTTCCCTGTGTCTGCACAGGCCATCCTTTGAAATGACAGCTTATCCTGTGCCAAGGCAATGGGATGAGGAAATGAAAAAGTTATATAGGACAGTTTGTGTCCCTTCTCTCCCAACTCTTCTCAAAACAGAAACCGTGATAGTTAGGAGTCTCTTCCAACTCATGAACTTCTAGAAAGATGAGTTATTAACAGTATGGGCAACATGGTCCAAGGATGTAATGCAGTGTTCTTATCATATTATTCATTTTTAGATATCTGACATGTATGTGCATGGATGCAAATATTTCTGGTGTGTACAGCTGTAATAATGCACACAAATTCTAATTACAGTATCTGGAGTGTAAGAGATTAACTGTGTTAAAAAACTTGGAATTTACAAGAGCAAAGGTATTCCATGCAGGTCTTGCTGTAAATATTATTTGTACTGCATTACTTTAAACACTTTTGCTACCTTAGTGTCTTGAAGGAGGATTAAAAACCAAGGGGGGACATGGTAATTGCAATTGAAATGGTGAAAAGTTGCAGTTCTGTCATGGCAATTGCTCATTGTTATGTCCTGGTCCTCTGACATCATTGTCCTTGTCTTTTTCTTGTCTCTGCTTTCCCATTATGCCATTGGCAAGGAGTTGAGAAGTTAGTCCATTACTTCTGTGATAAAGCGTGGTACAGTACAACTTCAGATTTATTCCCATCTCCTCCTCATGCATTTCCACTGTTGGGTTTTTTTGCTTTGCCCTATGCATGATGCATGTCTGTGGGAGATGTGCATGCAGTTCTTGGATTTTTCATTGCATCACTTCCCTCCTTCCTCAAGATACTGCAGGGAGAAAATGCCATTATTTCATTCTACAGAAGTATTGTGTAGGGAATTGAGATGGGGATCAAGATATTGAAAGCAAAACAGAAGGGAATTTTGCAAGTAGTAATATTGAATGAATATCACTGTCATGACCACATTGATTTAACTTTTTTATCGGTACAACATGCTTGTTTTGGTTTTCCATCACAAAGCTAATATAATCCCCAGTGGTTTGATAACTGTGCATAATTGTAATCCTTATCAGGGGTATCATTTTTTTTTCTGGATGATGTAATAGCCAATTTTACTGGAGAGAAATAACAGAAAAATCTCCTAAGATAATGAAGTAGGGACTGTAGTTGAGTAACTTTGGTCAGTGCATCAATACTTGCAAGGCTTTGAAGCTCTTGCCAGTACAGAAAAGTCTGCATGTTTTCTTGATGGGACAAAAAAAGAAGTCTGATTAGCATGGCAGTCATGAGTCTGTCCCACCCCAAAAATGTTGCCAGAAGGGCACTCAAAGCAATGCAGATGACAACTTTTTTTAAAGAATTGTGTGAAAGAAAATACTGTGCCTAGAAGGTAGAGTGCTTCTTTCTTTCCATTTCTTCTTCTTGTGATGGAGTTCACCAAATACTAGTCCTTCAGCTGGCTTGTTTTTGATTTTATATTTTCTTACTAGTCACATAGTCATGATTTCTAAGACTTCCTTAGTAAAGGGAAAGCTTGAATATAAAACAAAATGTGAGCTGTGGGTGACAGTAATGCATTTGTCATTGTGAGATGCCTTGTGAACTGTTACTTGCATGTTGTGCAAGTGGCATTTTGATGCTTACAGTGTCATCTTAAACGTTAAGGCATGTAGGAATTGGAAAAGATTAAATTTCTAGTGATAATTGAACAGACCTTGAGTAGAAATACAAAATTAGAAAACAGTATTTAAAACAATATGGCAAAAGTGACACCAGAGCTTTAGTGACCTCATGATTCAGAGCATGTAGCTCTTTCCTACCTTTGGATTGCTAACTTTCTGCATATTATGCTGGTTAGACCTTTTTAGGTTATGAACAATAATGAGGAAAGCACATATTTGGGTATTTTTATTTGTAAAATGCAAAATTGCCCAAAGGGAAAAGCTCGAATACTACCTAGTGTATTATTGAAAACTTGCTGCTTCACTGTATTTCAGATCTGTTTATGTATAACTCAACTTTACATAAAAATTGAGTTTCTTCCGTGACTTAAAAATGCTTTCGTCTTGTAGATTAGTATTACTAGGATTATTTGTTATAAATTTAGCATTTTTAATGCTCGGATATTTGTGTTTTTGAAGACTGGCATTTAGGAGCCCTTTCTAGGTGAGGGGAACAAGTTTTCTAACAATTACTTATTCATATTTGACACAACGCTGTTTTCTAGAAATGTTTTAATTTTTTGCTTCAAGTAAGATGAGAAAGTTTGATTTATTTGTTGAAGTATTTGTATGGGAATCAGGTACATATTGCTTTGGTTTCTGGGTTCATTATTAGCAGCTTTGCTTTTGCAAGTGAGAAATCAGTAAATTGTTTTGGCTAACATCAGCCTATGAGCTCTAGGCTGGAAGAACAGCTTCTGTGACCTGTTACATGAATGCTGGAAAATGACAGAAATATCTGGAGGATTAATGTTATTTAAGATGTAGCTTTCTCAGTATATTGAATTATTCCTTGTGCTTAGTACTTTCTTGCTTTAGGATCGCATGGTTAAGGAGTCACAGAGTTAAGGAATAATGATTTGGTACTCCTTTGACACCATTTTGGAGGCTTCTTTGCTTTTTTTTTTTTAAATCTTCTCCTCTGTCTTTCCAAAACAATTGTGCTCAGACTGTTCACGATATTTACACTTACATATCTATCACTTCCTGGTGTCACTGGTCCAGCTTTTAGATTTTGCCTTTGCTTACATGTACAACTGGTATATTCTAAAGAGAAAAACTGCTAGTAAATAAAAAATAGATTGAGACACCTTGATTTTTCTCACACTACCAATAACTTTTTCTTGATGAGGAACTTCGAAGATTCAGCTTTCAGTAGTAATCCTGCCAGGGGAAAGATAAAAAGTTTAAAGAATCCTGAGATGTGTTATGACCCTAGAAATCTGACAAGTGCAGATATCATTGCATTCTTCATGCTTATGCTAAAAAGACTACAAATAATTGGGTTTCTCATTTAGAACTTGTGAACAATTCAGGAGAGTGACTGAAGTGATGCTTTTCAGTCAAATCTCTCAAACACAAACATTGCTTCTTTTTTAACTGTGTTTCACTAGTGAACAATCTAGATTAAGCCTGTTTACTGTGTATATGCAATCTGTCAGTTGGAAAGACTTCAAGTAGTTGGGTGGTGACAACTTTGTAGTAGTTCAGTTCTCTTTGTTTCGAATTAAAAAAGAAAATCACTCAAACCTGCTAAAACTGTAGATTGTTTTAATAGGTTTTGGGTTTTGCCATGAATTGCAGAGTTTTTAATAATGCTTCCAAGATCTGGAACGAAGTTGCAGGTGTAGATTGTGATTGTGAAGCTTGTGCATACATTAATCTTTTAAGTCTTTTTACAGGAAAGAGCAAAGAGAATAGAAATGACCCAGAAGAGGTACCGGCAGTTCTCTTGTCTGACGAGTGTCTGATTAGATTGTATCTTCTGATCACGTGTAAAATCTTCATTCAGTTATCTTAATCCCTTGGTTATCAGTGTAGTAGTATGTGATCTCTAGTTTCATATGTACTCTGTTCCTTTATCAGCCCATTTGACATCAAGATGAAGCAGTTCCTTAAGCCTGGTCAGTAGCCTGATTACCACAGACTTGCATCAGATTTTCTGGCCTTCAGTAAGGCAAGGAAAATGCCCTATAAATTCATGTGGTCCATTAAATGTCTTTCCTGCCTGTACAGTAAAAGGGTTAGATAGTTAACTCCAGTATGCAGGGAATAGAAATTAAAAAATGGGTACAGCCTGATAGCCATTGTGTTGGTTTAAGCACTTCAATGAGAGTTGAACCACACTGATGTGCCGTTCTTGCCCTATCGTGCAGATTTAGGCGAAACCATCGACCATGCCTTTTTTGTTTCTTTTTGAAGCTAATCGGTTTCTTTTTTGTCTTTATGTTGTTTATTTCAGTGCTGGTATATTTTTTCCATTTAAGTTACAAATCCCATTTGTATGCGTCCCATGAACCATCATGTTTTGCCAAAGTCAAAGTTTTGATTTAAAAAAACCAGATATACAGCCCTTATCAAGCATCCAGTCAGCACACGTTGGCTTCACGATGTTATCTGATGTCTTCCTTGTCTAATATATTCTTATATTATTTTCTCTTTAACAGCCTCAAGTACTACAGCCTTCCAGCAGCCTTCCCAGTTCCACAGACCTCGTCCAGGGAAAACTAGTAAAAATGCCACATATCGAGGCCCACAGTGAATATCCTGAACATGATCTGCATGAAAATACCAATCATCAGAATTCAAATGCTGCAAATGCCTCTCTCCCAAATAGCCTGAATGATGTAAACTCTTTAATGGGCGTACCGTTAAAAGACGGAAGTGCACCATATTTGGACAATTTGAAAAATAGAAACGCTGAAGACCCTGAAGAGGTGGCGAGTAATAAAGAAGGTACATCGCCATCTCGTTCCCGTTTTCAGACCTCTACACGAGCTGATGCTAGAGAGGTGCAGACTGAGTTAGCTGTGAAAGGTCAGCCCTCATCCACAAACCAGGCTTCTCGGCCAAAGACTCTAAGAATCGCAAAGCCCCCAAATGCTTTAGTGCCTCCTACAATGGCCGTTCTCGTACGATCTGCAAATCATTCCGCTGCTTCCAAGGAACGAGAGCTTCTACCACTAAGTAGTTCGGCTCAGCTACAGCCAACATCTGGTCAGGATAACCTAAAGGGTAAACAGAGTCAGAAAGTATCTAAACTTCGCCCACCAACTACGTCCTTTATTAGATCTAAGCAAGTGAGCAGTCAGAAATCCACACCAGTATCTCCAGAGCCTCAGAACACCTCTTTGAAGTCTAACATCCCAAAGCCACCGGTACAGAGAAAGGAAAATGTGCAAACACACACCATGGGTTTGCATTCTGGGGATGGTGTTCCCTCTAATCGGCAATCCCGCCTCCCTAAACCAAAGACACATTGAGAACATACCTACATCTCACTGAATGATGCCATACAACAAACCACTTCCTGTGCTGTGACTGCCTTTGAGCCTGCTGGACCTACAGCCTGCAAATCCTGAGTTAATGGTCAAAACAGCATCTTTTTTTAGGGTTTGCACAGCCCATCCTGCCACGTTCTGAGGCTGATGTTATGAGCTGTGCAGTTTCTCTTGAGAGTGTTTTATCTTCCTGTAGTTCTGTAATAAAGATTGTATTCCAGTCTTAGTAACTAAGCAAATACTGGAGTCTGTGGTGACCGTGAATGCCAGAATGCTGCACTGTGTATTTCAGGATGGCAGAAAAAGATTTCTTACCTCTGTTTCTTTGAATTATTAGACAATGAAATGGTTGTTCTGTTTAACTTCTTGGTTCTGAGTACTTATTAGGTCAGAGTGGTGGAAAATTAGACTTACTAGCAGATGTTTTCTTGGCCATAATTCTGACTCTGTATTCCAGAGGCCTATGCAAAAATCCTTGTATTTATCATTCTCTCAAGACTGACATATTTAATGTTATTTAATCTGATGGGTTGGGTGGGTTGTGTTGTTTTGTTTTGCTGTAATCTGAAATTGTTCTTTATTTATCCCATTTTCACTGTTCACAGACATTAAGCAGATTTCACAGGGTGAAACCAATCTTCTCGTTTAAACATCATCATTTGTTAAATGATTGTGGTATGTTTTTAGTGTGTTGAATAGACACATTACCGGGTAGATTCTTGAGGCGCAGTGCTAAGGATACTTGTGCAAAACCTTCCAATGCAGGCTCTTACAAATTGATGAGTAGGGAGCCTCTGGGAATAAGGGGTCCATAACACCTATGTTCAGGTTGCACAACATGCATTTTAATTAATGTTTTAAACTTTTATTGTATTACTCGTATTTATTGATTTCTGTTTAATATTGAAAGGCTCTGAAGTACCTGACTTGAAATTTTGCACAAACTTTGCCATATATGTAAGAATTTGAAACTATTTTACAGAATAAAACTTATATTAAAAATGCAACTATTTTTAAAAAAGGAAAAAAAATTAACCCCACTTATTTCCTTTGAGCAATCCTATTATGTCCTAATCCAGAGCTGGTACTCTTAAGAGTTTTTCAGAGATGTGTATTTTGGTTTGGGGTTTTTTTTGTAATTTGTTTTGGGTTTTTTGTTGTTTGATTTTTTTTGTTTGTTTGGGTTTTTTTGGGTTTTTTGTTTTTTTTTTGTAATTTCTGAAGTGCATGATAACTGGGAAGGAGCTTTTTGGGGAAATAAAGCAAAAGTCCACATTTTTGTGCTCTCTAGGAGAAGTATTTTTTTCTGAAAGTATTCTGGAAATATATGCCCATCATGGTGCACTATGGGACCATGACACATGTGAGGCAAGTTAAATGTATGCATATCCAGTGAAGCTTTCCAGAAATTTGATGTTCTGTCCCATCCCCAATTCTTCCCTTTTTTCCCCATGACTCTCGTGGATGTTACTGGTTGGGTGAAGTTTTTTTCCTGTTCTTAAGTTGGTTTTACAATCAGCAGCAACTTTGCTCAAAATCTGTTCCTGAAGAGCACACATGGTCAGTAAAATGAAACACAGTGTTACTTCGTTCTAGGCTTTGGCCGTAGGACATTGATATATTATTCTTTGGGAGAATTAAAGTGAATAGGTGTAGACACTTCATAAATCAATTATCAACTTCTATAATATAATCCCTTTTACGCGGGATATCCTGAGGGATACCTCAGTTGGGTAAAGGAAAAGAACAGTTGTCTCACCTGAGTTTTCAGTACATAGTTAATATTCAACAAGATTTTTTGATTTATCACACTAATCTTTTTTTAACTGACAGTGAAGTGGAAAAAAAAGCCTGGGGGGAACATGGTTTGAGGGAAGCTCTATTTCAGAACTACTTTTATCAATCTGAAATAAGGGACATTCAGGACTTCCTGTGAACTGAGGCAAAAACAATGTAAGCATGACATAACAAGGGTAACATTAGTTGTTACAGTTGGTACAGGATCAAGATAACTGCAACTTGAGATGGCAGTAACAATTATTCTCCTGGAATAATTTCTTTCCTTGAAAGCATTGAATTAGGTGTCTGTTAGTGTAAGTATTTACTATCAGTAAGAAATAACTTGTTATATTCCCCAAAACTAGCTCCTGGCAGCTAACTGTGTTTCTCAGGAGTTTAATGACTGCTGAGGGAATGATCATATTCCTGGTTTGTTTTCTGGTCCATGTAGATTTCTATGGAAAGTGGGTTTTTAAAGTTTACTTTTCTTGAAGAGAAGCAGATTTTATTGTTACTTGTACATGATTTTGTGTAAAACTATGATTTTCACTTAATGGTATTGACAGAAATACTTCATTGTGAATTTTTTTCCTTCTTCTGGAGGTATTGCCAGCCTGATTTAGTGATGTTAAAATTGTTAAGTTTACATTAAACAATACAGATATCATATCTCTCTGCACCTTTACTGAACATTAAGGAGAGAAGTGATCAAAGCAAATTAAGCAAAGAAAATTGAGATCATCAAGGTCCTAATAAAAAAGATAGTTCCTAATTTTTCTTTCCAGGAGGAAAATGTTATATTTCTACAAGGGTGGGGGTGTCTGCGTTAAAGGAACATAAGTAGATTACAGCCTTTTTTTAGTAGCTTTTCCCTGTTTTGTTCTGTGAGATTAGTGAGACATTGAGCTGGAGGCAGCAGGATTTGATCATGGATGAGACAGATGCTAGCCTGAATTGTTTGTGTTCAGCTGCTAACCTCGCATCCCTCTAAAGACAACTGCTTTGGGCTCTTCGGGCTTTACCAGGGAAGGCTCTGTTGCATGTATAGTAAGTCCAGAGTACGAGCAAAGCCTGTCAGTAGATGGGCAGCTGGAAGAGTAGTGGTGGAGTGAAGTTTGAAGCTTCACTTGGGTGAAGGATGGGGTTTAGGGGGGACATGGGTAAGAGAGCTTGTCAAATGGGATTAAGGAAGTATTTTCAGGTAACGTGTCTACCTTACGGAAAGTGCAGATATATCATCAGTACTGGTGCAGATTATCCAAAATGCATAAATATAAGTATTCGATATCTTCAGGGGGTTTTGTAGGTTTATAAAACTGATGTATTGCCATTTTTTTTGGTTTTGATTTCTCATTCTTTTGTGCAATATTCACAAAAGTATTAAACTACTGTTCAGTATGTGTGTACAGAGGCAATTACATATTTTAACAAGTGAATAAACACAAAAGAAAAGAACAGAATTGCACTTTAAATGAGCTTTATGGCTTGGAGTTGTGCCTAAAATAATAAGGATGCCTCCTGCTGTGTGTGTGTGGCTTTTGTTTGAAACCAATTTCCCCGGTAGTGTTGCTGTTTCCAAGGTATTTTCACATCACTTTCACAAAATCAATATGCACTCTAGCATGTTTAAAAATAATCATATAGTGTACTGAGTTTTTGTTGTGCAATGACTTTAATTTAACCGTGGAATTTTAACACTGATGAAGCAGCCAGATTATTATTACCTTCCCCTTCCCTGAAGCCAACACTTCCTACTGCCAGTCAAGGCCAATGGCAAAACTTCCTTAGGACTAGCATAGCTCTGAAAGAATAATGGTCCCAGCATATGTTTTTGTTTGAGAAAAGAAGTGCAATATTATCTCTTAGACTTTCTCAAAATAATCACAAAGGCCCTGAAAATTCAAAACTGCACTGAATTTTGATACTGTTCAAAAAAAAAAAAAAAAAGAAAAAGTGGGTTCCTCAGCTTTACATCTCATTAGCAGTGAGACTAGAAATAGCAACTAGACTGCATCATAGGTCAGTAAAATTCATTTCATCCTTGATCTAAGTGCTGATCTGTTGTACTAGAAAACTGAATACCATTTGCGTGATTTTCTTTGTCTGCATGTCACAACCATAGGCACATTCTAAAGGGTCATATTTGGGTAGGTTGCATGTGGGGGGAAGTATTTCTGGTTTTGCACAGCACATAATCCCCTTAAGATGGACATTTTCTTGCTGTACAAATGGAAATCAGTTCTTGACTTGAGATTCTGTAACTATTCCTTATCTTGTTACAGAGGCTTTTTCTGAGCAGAGTGGATTTAATACATGATCCTGGTGGTAGGTCTCAGTATAGTCATCTTACAACTGCGCTATCAAGGAAATTCAGTCACTGTTGTGGTAAAGCTGCTCACTGCCTACTTTATTGTAAAAGCACCAACATAAAACCAATATAATTTTGGTGTAACCAAATCTTAAATTCAGTAATAGCTAAAACAAGAGGTACCCTTACTATCTGCTTTGTTCTTTTTGGTTTTTTTTAACCCAGGCCAGAGTAAATACTGTATATTGGAATTTGCTTGTAAAGTTGATTAAAAAACCTGTATGTAAAAATTCTTTCCTCAATGTTGCTCTAGTGAATAAAAATAAAAGTCATAATTCTAATAAGCATCTCCTTCTCCTGACTGTTCACTTATATGTTTTTTAGGTCGTTGTGCAGAATGAAGACTGAACTGTGGATATAAAATTTGGGGAGAGGGGGAGATTACACATCTGCTTACAGTGGTTTTTTTATGAATTGTTTCTCCTACAGACTTTTCAGGCTTTTAGCACAAGACTTTTCTATTAAAGACAAAAGGACGAAAAACCAAAAAAGTAAAAAGCTAAACATTTTAATGTGTTGATTCCAGGTAAGCATGGACTGACGTGGCTGGTTCTTAAAGATATGTCCCCTGTATTGCAGAGTTGAGAAGACTATTTCATCATTCTTTTATATAATTAACTAGTTATTATCATAAGAGATTACTTTGAGAAGGCTATTTCCCCCACAGAAGTCCAAATCAGTACAATGTATGCATACATGTAAGCTCCTAATTGTATGTCAGTATTTTGCCCATGGTGTGAATTGTTTACTATTCTTGAGATGAAAGGAAATCTGCTCTGTTAATTAATCTGGCCTGTTTCAGTTGATGAAAATTCAAGTTTGAAATTACAATCAAAATTTGGGGATTGATAAAGGGAGGATGTATTGGTTTTTCTGTGGCCAGGTTTTGGTGGCAGTGGGGGGGCTGAGGGAGAGGCTTCTTCAAGAAGCTACTGGAAGTTTCCCCATGCCCAGGCTGGGCCCGCTGCTGGCCAAGGCCGGGCCAATCAGTGGTTGAAGGAACGCCTCTGTGATAACATAGTTAAGAAGGAAGAAAAAAAAAAAAGTAGTGGAAAATGAAGATGGCTGC
>VXBA01001038.1:607168-663053 GCA_013399895.1 Serilophus lunatus | reverse complement strand
GAGCAGTTTGCGAGAGGAACTGTATCCTGTGAGGGATGGACCCCATGGAATGTGGCTGGAAGGACTCCTCTCCCCAAGCAGTGGCTGAGAACAGCAGCTGACTACAGCAACACCTCCCCCCCACCTCGCCTTTTCCCTTGAACGCTGCGGGAGAATAGGTTGGATGTAAGAAGGAGGGGGTGGGGGGTAAAAGGTGTCTTTTAGTCTCTCACTCTTAGCTCTGATCTTGTTAGTAATAAATCTGACTATTATTCCCACATGGAGTCTTGTTTTGCCTGTGACGGTGATTAAGAAAGAATCTGCTGTAGTCCTTATCATGAATAACAAAACCTCTCGTTATATTCTCTCTCCTCTATAGCTGGGCAAGGGGGAGTGAGAGAGTGGCTGTAGTGGGCCCCTGGCACTCAGCCCGGGTTAAACCACTACAGAGGAGAATCCTGTAGTTTGAAGTGAGAACACTTTAAATAAGACGCAAGCAGACACTCATAAACCTTAAACTGAGGTTTTATTTTGAGCTTCGAGTCAACCTTTGAAAATTTTTATGGGTTTTGGGCATGGGAAGAACTCCTGCATAGGGTTTCCAAGTCCAAACACATGTTTTAGGTACCTTCCTCAACTGAGGCCCGAAAAGGAAGGTAGATATTGTAGATCCTCCTGCTTTGTAGCTCTACTGGGTAAGTGTGCTCTTTGTTACAGTGGTGTCTCATCCTCTCAGTGTGATCATCAGTTACACAGCTGATGCAATGACTGTGTAAATGATGTCCCTAAAAGCTGTAACTGGCAGTTTGTTTCCCTGTCTTCCTTGCCTTCTCTCAGCCAGAGGTGAAGGCTTCTGGCAGTGGTGAGCAATCTACAACTGATGAGACTGAGAGCAGTGGTATGACCCTGGAGCAGACCTGCTTTATTGCCACTGGGCAGAATATTGCATATGAGGAGAGGGTGATAGAGTGTGAGAAATTTCAGATATATCCCTTTTTTGGCAACCCAGAATCAACACTGCTGGAACCCTTCCTTGTACAGAAATGTTTTGTGTTTTTATGAACACGAATACAGCTGAACCACAAGACAAATTAATACTGAAGCACATCTAGAATCAACCAGATGATAGACTGATGCAGTTGCTGCTTTGCCTAGGTTATCGATATTAGCTGTTGATTTAAACAAGAATTGGCTTTTAGGAGAGGGCACCAGGCATAAATGCTACAGTTCTAAAAATAAGTTACTCAAGCATTTAATCAGTCCATCTGAAAACTAAGAGGGTGGTTTTCTGTCAGGATTTCTAGTTGTTTGATCTGATAGCACAGGCAGTAAGAGCTCTTGGGTCCAGTACAATGCATGAGGTGCTTCTGTGTGCTTGCCCCAAGTCCTCACTCAGGTGGGAGTATACAGTAAGACACTGAAAGCAGAAGTAATTGACCAGAAACTGTTTTAAGAATAATTTTGAATCTGACCATGCCAAAGCAGAGCACAAACTGAGAAATTCTAAGATGTTTAAAATGCTTCCCTCCTTCACAAACTGAGAATTGCTTCAATTTTTGAAAGCATTTCATGGCAGAGGCTGGCAGGCCCTTGAAATAGCCCAAGAATGACAGGCATTTAAAAACAGATGTAGACATGGGACACTACAACAGTTACTTTACTTGGTTTTTAGTTTTCAAAAAGTGCCATAGAAATGCAGCAATTTGGGAGAAACATTCAGATTTCAATGGAGCTTCACATTTTGACAGAATATGGTTCTCAACACCTTTTCAATCAAAACAATTACTTAGATTTTATTCCAAAGAGACCTGATAACATCATTATCTGGGGTGCTGCAGTTAGGGAAGCACCCTTGACAATCATCCCGTGAAATTTCCCTCGTCTTCTTATGATCATCAGTATAGAAAACCTTTTGTGTACACACTGGTCAGTCTAGAGATGGTGAATACCACTAATTGAGCAACATCAGAAGTGTATGCATATAAAACCTATGAGCCTCTAAAGACTTGGATCATTTGGTTTGATAGCTTTCAGTGCTTAGTAATATAAGAGTCCAGCTATTCCCACAGTTCTTTACTCCATTTTAATTGCTACTCAGTTTGACAAACTGTAGTAATTATCCCAAGCTACCTTTAATCTCTCTGCCTTAGTTCCCTCATATATAAAATGAGAATAATACCAGTGTTAGCAAAGTCAAGACTTGCAAGATGCTATGCTGACAGCGTGAAAAAAATTCCCTCAGGAAATGAATCCTCCCTTATTTTTGTGAACATTGTATATTACTCTTCCTGCATTTTGCTACTCGAGGAGTCTTTTAAGAAGATTGTTTTAAGAAATTCTTTGCATGCAAGTTTTGTGGATCTTGTTGAGACTATTTTATTGCTACACGATCCAGTGAATTTCCGTCTCATAAGGGTTCCACAGCAGTTATTTGCAGGAATTAAGTGTAAACGAGGGGGCATGGTTTCTCTAAGTGAGTTACATGCAGTGCAGTGGACAAGTACTTTGAAGCCCTGTAAGAACATTCTTATGGAAATCTGTGTCCCAAACAATGCACTGGCAGTTTTGTGGGATGATAGGAACCTGTGTTCCCATCTTGTGGGAGGATCCTTAAAGTGTACATCACATTTACACAGCCAAATAGGGTTTATGAGATATTCCTCTTTTTAATTTTCCTCACCTTTGAGGGAATCGCTCACCGAGTGATTCTGTCACACAGCTCAGAGCTCAGCCGGTTTATATCCTCTCTCAAGTTCTGCAGTTCTGCTCTGTCGTTTCTGTACCTTGTTGCTGTGCTGTCTTCCTGTACCACAGGAACGAGCAGCCCCCCAGTCACAGGAGGGAGCCCTCTCTGTGAGATGTTATATCACACAGGAGTAGGGAAGCATTTACTGCTGCCAGACACACAGCAGAAGGTTGTCAGGCTGAGCTGATCTGCCAGGATCTGAACTTATGTTTCTAGAAAGTCTGATGTTCAAACCATATGCTTATAAGCTGTTGCAGATTTTATGTTACCGTGCAGGGAAGCCTAATGATGCACAAGCTCTCTGCTAATAATTCTCCTGTGCATTTTATTCTGGCATGCAATTTCTGACTTCAAAAGAATGATTTGAGATCTCTGTGTGTGCATTATATTAACAGCTGTTGAAAGCTTTGTGTGTGGCATTTCTGGGATATGCAGGGCACTGAAAAAATACTGTGTATTTGTAGTTTGTATTTATGCATGAAAAATAATGTATTTCCTTTGGAATGTGTTTCTAATAATTTTTTTTTTTACCTGCTTAGAGGGTTTTAATTTTCTCAAGGTATTATCTTTGAGAGTTATTATATTCTGTTATGTAATATTGTCTGGTTTCATACAAATTTATTTCTTTTAAAGGAGATAAAGAGTCATGGAGACTATTTTCACCGTGCTGTATTACTTTTCTTACCTTGCTGACACAGAGCATTACATCACCTTTGTTTTTTGTTTTCTTCAGTCATATCCTGGAATGTGCTAGTGCAGGAACTAAGAAATTTGAGGAGGGATGTAAGAAATAAACTAATGGCCACAGGATAAATGTTACAGAAGGGCTTTTCAGCTGTTAATATAAGTTTGGAAGATGGGGCTCTACATCGTGCTAAGTGCTCTAACCTGAGCGCCAGTTGCACAGGCCTTAGCAAATATGTTTTAGTCAGTGTTTGCAGGGTAAATAACAAAGTCTAATAGTGTGCACTTCACTGGTAAAGCACTACTGATAGAAAAAGACGAGTATTAGGTCTATTATTTCAGTTGTAAATGCATAGCAGACAGATGGCGTGCAGAACAAAATGACGTGCTTTGTCTAGAAAAAAAATTCCGCGGAGAAACACTTGTATTCCCTCCCTTTCCCTCTTCAGATCAGATTAAAAGCGAATTCATATTTTCATCAGTTTGGATAGCGAAAACTCGGCTTGTTGCTCTTCCTCAGCCGGTTTCGGAGCAGGCGGCAGCTGGATCCGGCGCTGTGACAGCAGAGGGCAGTGCAAGACAAGCAGCCGGCGAGGGATTGCAGCCAGCTCCTTTCCCTGCCAAACACCTTCCCAGGCATAGGTGGGGCTGTGACTTTTTGCTTAGCACAGACCATTCGTCTCCCCGCCCTGTCCTCTTCTGATGGGCCAGCTCGCAACTAAACAGTCCTGATTTATTTTCAGTGGGCAGGAGCAACGTTTCAGTGGAAAGAAGCAGTGATCTGTTGGGAGGTGGAGGAGGTAAAACAGGCATTGATAACCTCAGCTGAAGAATCTGTGTAATTTGAACTGGAATAAATTAGTTGTTTTCCCTGCTCGGTCTCTGTGACAGGCTTCTCTTGTTCCAGCCAGCTCTATTTATCATTCAGCTCACTGACTGCTCAGGCTGGAAATCCACAAGGGATGTGGGAGATAAAGACTAAATGCACAAATGTGTTGGCAGCTCCAAGCCTTTGTAGAAATCTTTACCTGCTCTTTCAGTGCCCAAACCCTTTAGAGAAAATCCTTTCTGCCTGGGAAGAGGTGGTCGTTTCACTGTACTGACACTATTTGTTGTGCTGGTTGTCACTGAGAAAGGTACTCAAGGAGAACTTATGTGTATTTGCTTTCCTGTTTAATTGTGTGTAAATTTTACTGTACATAACACAAATGAAATAATCAGAAATCAATATTACTATTGGGTCTAGTTTTCAGTATGCTTTAAATAAGCCTGATTTCTTGAGCATACTTCTGTCATATCTTAAAAATAGTAATAATAATAAAAAAATTTAAAAAATTGCTTCCTCATAAGGTTCCTTGAATTTAGTATTCAGGAGGTTAACTTCTTCCTGAGACCTTCAGCAACGAAAGCCATGAGTTGTGTTGCCTGTTTATACTACCAGATAAAACCTCCCAGCAGTGTTGGGTTGCTGTTGATCTGTTAGGATTTGTTGGGATTTGCAGTTTGGTGTGCAGGGGTTACAGCAGTGAGTTGCAGTGAGACTCCTGTTCTGCAGAGGGGGAAGTTTCTACATATGAACATGTTTGAGAGCTTGGTTTAATTTGCTTACCATTGAGGATGTACTGAAATCCTGTAAGAATATGTAATGTGGAAGAAACTCAGAGTCAAAATTTAATTATTTGGATTTTATTCTTATGAAACATGAGGCCTGTTGTGATTATATCAATTTAAAGATGGGCATTATTGAGTTTGTCGTTTCATCAACTAACTACAGAGGACATGAGCCTTTCAGCTGTAGAGTGCAGACTGACAGTGAATTAGCCTCTTACCTGTGGAACCAAGGAAATTGCCTTTCAGTCCCAAGTCTTGCTCCTCAGAGATGTATTCTTGCTGTACAAAGCCCCACTGTCACCCTCAGTGCTGTCAAAGGTGTGAGAATAATTAATTCTCCTCAGCTTTGGCATTTGGGTTGCTTTGTGGAGAAAAGAAGCACACACTGAATCCATTTTAAGTCAGCTATTTCTAAGTCCCTTGAAAGCTGCAATTTCAATAAGGATTCCACCTCTGTTTTCTTCTTCCAATTTACTCCATTAAAACGTGCATGACCCCTCAGCACACCTGTGGAACTTGCCTGTGTCCTGACTCACTGCAGCTGAACCTGCTGCCATGGCAGAGAAGCTGAGTGAGAGCTGATGGAAAGGCACAGCCCTGACACCAAGAGCAGCTGGCCCAGCTGCTGACAGCTTTGTGCAGAGCTGGCTCTTGCTTTTTTTCTTCTGTTTTGGAAGCTAATGGCCATGGCTCAATATGGGGATCTGTTTCCAGATCCAAAGGAGTGAAGTCCATGTGTCGTTAATTGCCACAGGTCAAATAGACCATTTCCCAGAATGGACCATTTATTCAGACGTGGTCTTTTAGGATGATATTTTGGGGTGTTCCTTGGGTTCTGTAGTTGTTTTGTTTGGGTTATTACCTGCAGAACGTTAAGTTGCCTTCTTACCATGATGGAAGGTACATGGAAATCTCTGGCTATTTGCACCAGTGCTGGACGTCCTACAGGCTTTATTTGCCTGCTCAGCAGTTGTGAAGTTCAGGTTGGATGCACAATAATGCCTTGACTTGTCTGTTGGTCACAATGACCACCTGTCATGACTGACCTGACAAGTCTCGTGGTGCTCAGTGTGACCAGCAATACCAGTGCCAGGGATTATGGAAGCTCACTTCCTCAACCCAGGGTCCCTCTTCATTTTATGCTTCTTTGACATTTTCTGTGGTCTGCAGGCTGATGTTTTGCAGAGACTGTGTCTTTGCCTAAGGCAGCCATGAGATTTCTATGATCCCCAGGAACGTGTTAGATCAGGAGAGAACTTCACATTGGAGCAAGGTCAACAGCAGCCCCATTCTGGTGCAAATGTCCATTACTCTGGAGGTTTCTGGAAGGGGAATTGCCACTGGTAAGCATTATGCTGGTGGGTGACAGATTCCAGCTACCTCTCCTATGGCCATTTTTGCATGTGCACCATTGGCCATTGGTGACAGTGGATGCAGGATGGCACCCAGGGTGCTCCTGGGGCCAGGAGTCTTGGGATGCTTGGGAGAATGGGGGGAATCCCCTGCTTTGCAGAAAGGGCTGTGAATACCCAGCTGCTGCGGAACCTGGGAGTTCCTGGAAGAGCTGCTGCAAGCCTGTGGTCTCAAGGGGCACAGTGCTCTGTGCAGAGGATTTTAGCTAAAAGGTGTAGTTGTAGTAGTGTAGTTGGACCAGGTAGGGGCTACCTGGATTCTTGGAAAGGACTGGTGATGTTTGTTACGATATGTGGGTGTGATTCATGTGGGGTTTGCAAGGTACAGAGAGTTTCCTGGCACTTTTAAATGGCTATTACTTTTCCCCTCTAAATAATGGGAATGAAAAAAAAAGTTGCTCAATTTTGAAAAACAAAATAGTTTTCATTTTCTTGTCTTGGTGCTTCAGATGCTCCATGGAAGCTAATTCAGTCTCTCTCTTTACTTTAAACAGCAATGTTTGATCAGGTGACCTTCCTGCTTGTTTCACAACCAGTTAAAAGCACCTTATGGACTCTTGAAAAGCTTACCAATGTGGGTGCCCTGACCAGAAGATGCTCCTTTCTCCCCTTTGAGTGCCAGCGCTTTGTTCAAGAAAAGCTGAATGTCAGATTTGGTGGAAGATTAGAGATTTTGCTGGTGTATCCCTAAGGATGAAGCTGGAGACAAAATTCTGACCTGGCATCAGCCATTTGTGTTTTAGTGGATTTAATTCCACCAACAAGTGAGCTGCTCTATGGAATATAGCTGATGGTGGGTGTACTAAATCAGAAGGCAGAATGAGTCCTGCCTAATGGACTTTCACCCTGTATCTGTGTATAAAATGCTTTTACCTCATCTTATTTGATCATGCAAAGGCCTCAGTTTTTTTACTCCTTTCCAGAAGATTCTGCCACAGAAAAACAAATGCTTGTTTTTTCCCCTCAGCTACAATGAGCTTGCTCACTACTCTCTGACAGGATATTAACAAGTTGTGGCTGTTAAATTCAGGGATGCAGCCCCTTTCAGGTAAGTTCATGAGGTGTGGTGCTTTGCTAAAACCCAAAAAGGTGTTATTTTTGGCAATGCTAGAAACGTTATGAAAAGATACCAAAGATCATTAACGTGTCTTGTGTAAACACTGTCTCCTACTAATATCTTTGTGCTTCTTCTGGCTGAACAGAAGTTGCCTACTGAGATTTGTGCTTCAGATGGTGCTGTTTGGGGTCCCATAAGTGTGAGGCTCCTGAGCTGGTGCTCATTATTATTAATTAAGGAGCAGCTCTGTTCTTGGCAACCCGAGGCACAGTTTCATGAATCAAATGCAAACTGTGCTGAGTTGATCAATGAGGGTCTGTTGCCTTCTAAAACTGGAACCACTGCTTTTTAATAAGGTGACTTTTAGGTTATTTTATTTATAAGTAAATTGCTATTTGATCAGCCAAAAAAGGTGGCCCAGGAAGATCTACTTTCTCTTGGCAATCTTTGCCCTGTGATTGTCCTTCACTTTCCATTTGACTTATTTATTTGGCTTTTAATTCTCCTCAGCTCGGGGAGGTGGTGACGGAACAGATCTCCAATTTATTTATTGATCTGTGTTCACAGCTCTGAATTATTCTTATATCAGCCTTTATTGCTGGTTCTTTTCCTTGCTTGTGCAGGAGGCTGACACTTTTTTTTAAAGTAAAGAATTACTATAGAAAAGTAAGTAAAACAGCAACCAAGTGTTTTGATCTGGCGCTCAGCTGAGTTCCCATCTGTCTTTTCCAAAAGCCATACTCAGGAATGAGCACAGCTTGTATAAAGAAGCCAAAGGCGAGTCACTTCTGGAGCCAAGAACTGAAGGATCAGATCATAAATTCAGGCTGACTAAGCGTTTGCTGAAGTTTCTTTACCAGAAGGTCTTAATATCCTTCCTGATGACTGTGGTGGCTTCTGTACATGCTGTTTATCATAGTGCAATTTAAGACCCATAAAGCTGCTACCTGAAGCTTATTTTGAACACCTGCAGAGCAGAATTTTCTCAAAAGAACTACAGTTGGACTGGAAGTGCTGTTCAGAGATGCTGAGCGGTGTTGGCTTGATGCTTCAATCAATACTATTCCCTGTCTTTTGTTTGGGAGTTGTTATTGCTGACTGGTCTTGCAGGGTGTGCATGTGCATACTGCAAAGAGGAGAATGAAATTATTTTCATTGTTTCTGTTTTCTGGTGATTTGACCCTGGCTGAACACCAGGCATCCGGTAATGCCATTCTCTCATTTCCCTTTGAACTGGACAGAGGAGAGAAAATATAACAAAGGGTTCCTGGGTTGAGATAAGGAACACGAGAGTTTGCTTACTGATCATCATCATGGGCGAAACAGAATCCTACGGGAGAGAGTCCTCCTTGAACTGCTCCAGTGTGAGTCCATGCCATGGGCAACAGTTCTTCACACAAGGCAGCCATATGGGTCACTTTTACACAGCATTCAGTCCTTCAGGCGCAGGATGCTCCAGCATGGATCCATCACAGGCCACAAGTCCAACGAGGAAAAACCTGCGCCATTGAGGGTTCCTCTCCCCATGCCGGCGTCCTCAGGCCTTAGACTTAGGGTTGTGAGAGCCACAGGGCCTACAGCTCCAGGGGCACTGGGACTGGGAAATGCACGGCTGCTGCCTCCTTACAGGCACCAACTTGGCTGCCTCAACCCCTTTTGAAGCTGGGACACCCCGGAGATTGAGAACTCCATCCTAGAACCAGCATCCCATTAAGTTTCTGGTCTCATATTCTCTGGCTGCAATTTACAGCTGCCCCATTATTTTTTTTTTCCTTCTCTCCTGTAATCTTTTATTGCGGAGACATTACTGTCATTCCTTTCTGGCTTGGCCTTGGCCCTGGGCAGGTCCATCCTGAAGGTAGCTGATATTTTCTCTGCCTGACATGGGCAAGCTTCTAATAGCCTCTTACAGAAGTCACCTGTGCATACACCCCCTCCAAAAGCCTGGCCATTCATCTCGATACCTTGCTATGTTTTATTTGAACTGAATTGGTCTCCCTCCACCTCTATTTTACGGCTAAGGGCTGTGTTTAGCCAGGGCAGCTGGGCCCACCAGAGCTACTCATTGTCCCCTGAGGTTCTGTACCCGCTCACCTTCAGTGAAATGGCTGTTGGCCTGGAGGTGATGTTGATTTCCGTCTGCCTACCTCCCAAGTAAAATTGTTCCACAGTGTTAAGCTGCCGTCAGTGTCTCTCTTCTTACCCAAATCCACTTTAGACACCAGCCATGGTGTGTTTCAGGAGGGGAAAAGCATACTGAGTCAGGTTTGTACATGGGTCATTTGAACTTTGTACCCTGCCTTTTGGAGAGTTAGAAGAGAATATGAGTAGTGTAAGGGAGAAAGCCACTGTGGATATTGCCCATCCAGAAAGTTGCAGCTATTTTCCTTGCCATCAACAAGGCAAGGACCAGCTGTGCCTATGTCTTGCTTGAATGGGAAGAGGAACAGTCCTACAGGTTTCCTCACTTACACCTGAGTGCCACAGGATGATGCTGCCGTGCTGGACACCACCTGTGTTCTTTTGTGAGGGCGAGCAGCTGGACCAAGCTGGGTCACTGTTGCCATGAGCTTGTAATTAAACCTCAAAGGAGCAGCAAAGTTGTTTCCTCTCCTCACATGCGTGTAGCAATTAAAAGAGCTTGTAGTTAATGTAGTCTAGGGAGGAAAATCAGCTAGAACCTGTCAATTTGAGCTCTGTTTTGATGGTGAAGATTTACTAAGCAAAGTAGCTAGTTTTGTTTTACAGCTTCCATAGGTCAGAGCTGCTCATGACCCTGTGAATAACCAGTGAGGCTTTGCATCTGTATTAGGCATACTCTCCCTGTCTAACCAGGGAGAAAGACCTGAACTCATTAAGTATTTTAACTATCCCACATATTTTGCCTGTAAGTATCTGAAACTGCCCCTCTAGTGTTATAAGAACATATGTATTTGTGGAGGGGAGGGAATTCTTGATTTAAATGCGTGCATATTTCCTTGGCAATAAGTAAAGCCTACTAAAATAATAATTAAAATAAACTCAGTAACTCCTTTGCCTCATTATGAAGACTGCAAAGCAGAGCACTCAGAATTACGAAGGTTAGTTGCCTGTACAGCTCGTTATGTGATCTCACACTTTTTTTTTTTTTTTTCTCTGCTACAAGTCCTTTCTCAGTTCTTTTTCTTTTGTGGATTAAATGTACCTGCCCTGAGAGAACTACATGTGGAGCAGAGCCCAAAAGCCTTTTTTTCCACATTGGATTGTACTGAGAAAATTGGAAGGAGTCAGAGAATGGAAACTAAGTGGAACAGCCTTGGGAGAGAGAGCCAGGTCCTGCATACACTTCTGGAAAGTGACTTTGTATCTGCATGAGAACAGAGTAAAAGGATTTAATGAGACAGAAGTGAAGCGTGTTTGAGTGGAGAACATATACATGTGGCATTGAATGGAACCAAAGGTTGATTTGTACAAATATATGGAAGGTGCTACCATCAGGCAAAGAGAAAAAGTTTTCTGAAGTGACATAAGGATGCTGAAATAAAGAAAATTGGCAGAAACATCAAACAAGATGTCGATTTGTCTGTGAATTGGAATAATATACAATTATCTTAGGAGTATCTGTTTCTACATGTATCTTTGGCAAAAGCTTAGTTGCCAGGGGACCAGGTATTTTTTGGTTGACCTCTACTAGTTGCCATTAGAAGTCTGGTGCTGAAAGTCGATAACATGCTAACAAGCGCATATACCTACAGTCTTTTTTGTCTGTGATCAAAGCATTGAACTAAAAATACTTCTCAGTGTTACTAATCACGATCCGTGTATGTCTCTTACAGACACTTTCTCTGTTGCATGGCTGGGAGTGGATGTTCCATGGGACCTTTTTCTGTGTGTGGCTTGAACAGTCTCTTCCTCTCCAGTTCTCTTCAACCACAGGGAAGTAGTTTGTACCAGTTTATCAGAGGAGGCCAGGCTCGTCACCATTAGCAGTTTGTGTTAATTACTGTTCCACTGACCTTCACTTGGAAAGCTCACCATTTGATTCAGAAATGCAAATGTATTTTAAACTGTTGCTGCCCTAATTAGATGCCTCTACAGGTCTGTAGTGTCTGCCATACCTCAGGGCGATTATTTGCTCTCACACATTTTTATCAGCCCTGCTAACAAGGTTGGCAGGAAAGCTGTGTAGACTCCTTATCCCAGAACTTCTCTTTCATTGGAGATGTCTGTCTCCTTCTACTCATAGCTGAACTAGACTTTAGAAATCACAGTAAAAAAAAAAAACGCTCGAAGAATTTTTCTGCTATAAAATAACCTTGAAACTTATGCCTAATTGTGCGTATTTGGGTGGTTTTCTTCCCTTCTTGCAACAAACAAATTTCCCATATTTGTAGGACCCATAGATTGCAGGTTCAAATTGCTACTGTGTTGAGAATCACTACTGGCCTTCTCAGCAGGTCCTTGAACAACTGAGAGAGTAATCAACATCTCTGCAGGAGTTGTCATGGTTGTGTCTCTGCTATGATCTTTCAGGAACCCGTTTCTTTAACAACAACCTGAATTTGTCCTTCAATGCAAATTTTACAAGTTTGTTCCCAGCATCCAGGTCCACATCAATCAGGAGAATTCATCCACAAATACGTTAAGTAAATGATTCAGCTGTACTGACCAGAGGCAAATCTGACTCCAAGGCAGTGAGAGGAAGAATGTAGGTATTGCCTGAGAGTGTATGGCCTTGTTTAGGGTAATGTAAGATAATGACCTTGTTGAAATGGTATGTAATCTCTCTGGATTTAATAAGTGTTTTGCTGGAAGGCATCCCTCCCTGCTCTTAACTGACCCAGAGAAGCAACATACAGGGTCGCCTTTGCCAAGACATGCACTGCAGGACTTCCAGCCGCTGCTTTGCTGCCAGAGATGTTTGGAGGATTCACCCTGTCATGGAAGCTGCCTAGGCAGTTTAACAGGCTGAGTGTCAAAATGTATGATGCAGTGGGCAAAAAGCCCATATCAAGCTGTCTGTGAAGAACAGAAGACACTGTTGCCTCAGGAGCTTCGGTACCTTTTCCCACATCTGGAAAGCTTAGCAGAATGGTGCTCCGTGTAATGAAGCATGAAGGGGGAGCTGCCAGAGTCTTCCTCAAGGTCTTTTTTGACCTGATGGTTTTGCAAAAGCCAGGCTTTGCTCTCATGTTCTTCCTGTCCCCTTTCTTACTCTAAGTGCTCGCCCATTCCTCAGCCTCCCCTCCCTCTTACCAGTTGCTGAACTGCAGGGACACCTGAACATTTAGCAAGTAGCTTTCAAAGCCTTTATAGGGATTTTAACTGCTCACTTCTTGCTGTTCCTAATGGAGTCAAGGAGTTAAATCCTGAACTCGAAAACCTGAAAAGGTCAAAGGAAGTTACATTCCAGGCGTGCGGTGCTCCGGGATTTCCCCCTGTGCACAGTAGGAGCAACTGTGACAGTGTGTTTAGTACACAAACTGCCTCTCTGCTGAGCCTTTCCTTAAGCCTCTGGGGTGCTCATGTATGAGCATGGCCATCAGTCATTGTGCTACTGAAACCAGCCACCTTGCAGGGCCAGCCTTGGTGTGATTGCTGTGGGAAGAGGATCCATGACACAAGCCCATCCAGGTCAGCGTAGTTCTAGCAAGTACTTCTTGGGCAATCTTTGATACACACTTCTGAAAACAACTTGAAAGCAACATGCTTTCAGCTTGGATTTCAAACTGAAAAGTGTCTAAGACAAACTATGAAGTGAGCTAATGAAACCTCAGCTGCTGGATGAACAGTTGAGAGACTGTTTTGTGATACAAAATGGAAAAGAAGTTTTCTACAGGAAGTGTATTTACGAGATAAATCCATACCTCATTAGCTTAGACTAACTTGATTGCAGAAGCACTTGAATAAATTCACTAGGAATTTATGTGAAAGGGCAAAATAAGAAGATGACTTCAGTGAAGAATTGGTATCTTTTACTATTTTAATTTGCTACGTGTGTTTTGAAAGAATTGCCATTAAATTCTATTCTTCCTATGGTATTTCTCTCCAAGTTTTTTACAAACAGTAATGTTATCTCACTTGCATCCAGCTACTGCTTTTAGCTGGCTGAAACTGGCGTGTACTCCTTGTTTTGTAATCCTAATTAGACTACTTGAAAGAGTCAATACATGTCCCTTTTAGAAGATGCTTTCAACAACTTAATTGCAATATCATCAATTTAAACCTGTTTGAGATGTACTTACTTACTGTGTAAGGTAATAAAAGCAGCCTGCGAAGTGCTAGAAAATGTTATAGGATCTTCCCTCTGAGTGATATTACGAATCTTTTCAGTCTGTGTGTGAACCATCAGTGGTCATTTCTTTATTGGCAGTTCAAGTCTTGTGACTGACACTGCATGACCTTATCTCTAAAGCTACTCACTGATTCCTTTTGGATTGTGAATACTCAGGTACTTCCAGTGATGTCTGTGTTTGAGTCAGTTATTATTCTCAGTCCTAGAATGAAAACAAGGGATAGAAGTTTATTCCATCTCACTTGGTGGTGGTATATTTTTACCTGCAGACAGTTTGTTCTATACGTGGACTTTATCCATGGAATTAAAATGTTATATCCTATCAAAGATGGGGATATTTAGTGGAGGAGGATGCCGAAGCACTTTAGTTACTTGTTAGTAATTTGGACCCTTTCGGATGTTTTACCTGTGGATTATGTTGTATATTTCTTCTCCTTTTGAAATCATAAGAAGAGATTTTATAAAGCATTAAAGGGCGGGAGATAACAGCATTTTCTATTCTTTCAATCATGTACATTTATTAAAATAAAAAAGTGTATTGTTGCTGTTTCTAGATTTCACAAGCTTAATTGTGGATACAAACAGGATAGAGATTTAATGCTGTGTCAAAGTAACATGCCTGAAGGATCAAAAATGAGAAATGTTCATTTTTAGTATTCAAATAATCACCCCTTAGCAACAAGCTACTGATGATATGCTCTTTCATTCACAAGAAGAAATTGTTTTTCACCTCAACAAGAAGAAGCTGGGGATGCATCCAACCAAACAAGAGGACAGAGCTTTACAACTCTGCCATTATCACTCCATCAGCCTGTGCAACAACTATGTGTACCCTACTATGCGTGAGCCACTTATATATGCTTGTCGTTTGCCTCTGCTTTTTAGTCCTGGACTGACTGGTACTGACTATGGCATAAATTGGTCATTCTCCAATCTGGGAAGTACCTCTGGCTGTTGTCATGGCTGAACCATGTCAAAGGGCCGAGACCCAGCTCTGAAATAGCTTCAGATCCATGGGTCTGCTTTCCTTTTCCTAGATATGTTTCATCAGTTCTCAACTAGTGCTCTCTATTTTCCCTGAGCTTTGTATCTGTAAACTAAATTGACTAAATTATGCTCAGGGATCCAGGCTTGCTGATTAGTTTTAGATTGTAAAAGGCTGCCAACTGAATAAAAGCCTTAACAGCAATTTGGACCATTCCCCTGAATTTAAATCTTATCTGTGGATTAGCTGCCTTAGAGGATTAGGACTCTGATATACCAAACTTGCCACCTTTCGATTACTGCCTTAGGTGGTTAAGAACTGAGCCTGGGTCCGTAGTGAATCTGTTTTGCTGCTTGAGATCTGGGTCCTTATGCTGCTTTGATGTGTGACCTGAGCCAATCCTTTCATGGAGAGTCATTCTCAACAGTAAAATTGCTGCCTAATGCATGATATCTCTCAGTCTTCAGCATTTATGCTGCTGTGATGAACAACATCCTTAATTCCAAGTTAATGAATCCATGTTAATGAATACTTATTGTCCCCAGACACCCACACTCCTACAATGGCTGGAGAGAATAGTTGCTTAACATACCACTGTCCACAAGAGGCACAAGGGAGTTATGCTTTTCTCCAGCTTTTTGTTGGAATCTTCTCAGAATATCCCCCTTCCTTGCCTTAAGCTGCCTCTTTAGCATTTCTTTGTTGAGTCTTTTTTTGAAGCAGCTGTTAAAGTGCTGTTAAAGCACATGGTCATCTAACACATGTTCTGTACTTTACGAGTTTCTTTTGGCTGTGAAACTGCTCTGTGCCTGAGGTTGGCTTTCTGATTCTGACCATAGTCTGATGACTGTGGTGGGGAACTGCTGCAAGGGAATTCTGGGTTTGCTGGAGCATATATGAGAGCTTAACACTACTTTCACGGCTTTGGAAATGGGACTGTGTAGGAGGTGCTGCCAAAAGGGATGAGAAATCTGCACCCAGAGCTACATCAGAAGGATTGGAGGGAGTGCCCTAGGAAGACTTGGGCTTGTAGAACTGAAGGTTTGGGTGCAATGTGAGAGAGTGGGGAAAGGAGTGACGTTTTACAGCCTAATAGGTTATATAGGAAGGCACTTTGGAGAAGTTAGAAGCACTCTATTTCTGGGTAGTATGAAACAGCATTCACAAATCTTGTCTCATACGTTACATGTGGGTTTAGTGCACGTGTCCTAATTTGTGGTGCTGGGACTGATAGAGCTAACAGTGTTTTAAACATGTGCGTTTCCTTGTTTTGGCAGTGAGCACTTCCTGGAATAAGGGGTCACTTTCTTCTATAGAAACAACAATCTCTGCAACAGTGCTAAACAAAAGAGCTCTGGCTGGCTGTTTAAAAAGGTAAATCTCCCTGTGCTTTATTTTGGAAGACGCTGGTTTGTATATTTTTCTGTCCTAATATCCTGAGCTTTGCTTGAAGAATAAACATTCACAATCGAGTTGCACTGACTTGTAAAGAAAGAGCTCTTCCCTAGACCAATTTACTAGGTTAAAAAAAATTAGGGCTGTGAAGCTTTTTCTCTCCTTACTGAGCTATATTAGTAATTATCTGAGTAATTGTGCAGGTTTTGCCCCATTTTCTGTAACCCTGGATCTTTGCAGATCAGCTTAGAGGAGACTTCAGAGAGACAAGGTTAAGAACTGCCTTGTAAGTGAAAGTGTGTAGTCAAAGGCTGCCTCAGTTTGTTCACTCTTCCTTCCCTTTCGGGAAAAGAGAATTGAGCTGAGCTCCAGCAGAGATGGAAATGAACATTTCTAAATGAGGAGCCATTATGAACATTAGTGTTTAAAGGAAGATAGACAGTGAGACTTGACTGACTGCTTCTTATAGGCCACAATTCTGTAGGTTATTCAGAGTGTATTGATCGCCAAGAAGTAGTCTCTGAGCCGAGTGGATTTTTTTCTTTCTCATTTTCAGGTTTGTATTTATTATTGCAGTAACCAAGAACGTAAGAACAGATAACACATGTTGCTGCACCAGAGTGAAGCCAGAAGGGGGCCTTTATTACTCTATCTATGTGTTAATGTGGCAGGGAGGTTGTTTTATGCAGGGCATATCCATGTCTATGTATGTTCTCAATGTTTACTGCAGTTATTAATTGTGAAGTCAAAAAGTTTTTCTGGTGTAGGGTAGGTTGTTGTAGCTCTTTACCTCCTGATTAGACCTGAGGTTATCTGAGCTGCCACAAGGATAAGGCCTTGTCCTACTTGTGCTGTGGAAGAGATACATTAGAGACAAGATGGTGGAATGGCAATTACATCCTAAAGATGGAAGTGTCAGTGTGGGTTGTTTCAGTCTGTCATGTGATGAGCTTAACTATAAGAGGACTATTTCTCAGTGTAATGGCAGGGAGAGTGTACAAAGGACAGAGCCAATTGGAATTGTTTAATGACAGTATGAAAGGCATCAGAGTTAAATTGCAACAAGAGAAACTCTCATTAGTTTTTAGGAAAGAAAAATTGATCATGAGGGTGGTGAACTATCAAAATAGGATACCCCGAGAGCAAGCTCAGCTTACTAACCTGACCTTAGAGTGCCTTGCTTTGAGGAGGAGATTGCACTAGAAGAGCTCTAGATTCCTTCTGTACTTACCTTTTCTATCTTTTTTGCTTCTAGCTTTCCCATGCCTGTGCTATACAACCCAGCCACACACTGAGAGGTCCTGTGCCTTTTGGAGAAGCGGTGAGAAAAGCCCATTTCATAAAAAACACCAGTATCTTGAATGAAGCCTGCTTATGCCTTCTGAGCAATCCTGAGGGAACAGCCACTGCAGAGAGGGAGGGATGCTACTGCATCTGGTGTGAGCAGGCTCCAACTGTTTATTATGTAGGTGTTTTAGTGGTGGTGCAAATTTTACAAATATAAATCCAAATGCACCTTGGAACCCAGCAAGTAACAAGTCCTATCATATTTTTAGCCCCTACTAGCAAGAGACAACCACCTCTCCAAAGAGTTAAACAACTCCCTATCCTGCCTGTGCCTGCATCTCATTGTATGCTGTAAGTCCAGGAGGAGGGTGAGTTTTATGATATTTGCAGATATTTGCAGTAAAATAGATCAGGACCATCACGGAAAACATGCAAAAAGGGAAACAATCCCTGGTAGTGTGGAAACAATCTCTTTCGCATCCTGTCTGGATATGCTAAAACTGACTTGGGCTGACTCTGTCAAGCAGTGCAGGATGGTGTGGGTTAGTTCACCATGCTGTTCCATAGACTTGCCTTGGACTTTCCTATTTGCAAGTTAGTTTCATACAACTGTTTCTTTTGTTCCTGTAGATGAGGTAACATGGAAGATGTCCCTCTGAAGAGAGTTCCTCAGTAGCAAATGATAGCTACACTCATGAGGCTGGAAGTAGCTGTGCAGCACCTCTGTCAGAGAACAACAGGATTTTAGGTAAAGATATGGAAACAAAACAAGCAGAGGAAAAAAAACCAGAAAAACCAGTAATTCCAAATCAGAGCCTAAATCATAGAAAACAAAGGGTGTATTAGTTCTGGACAAGTTCTGGTCCGATGGAGTTGCTTTTTAGACCTGCTTTTATGGGTGGGGAAATTAATTGTAAGGCAGAAACCATAATTTTAATAGGGTCTCTGTGTTGCTGATTCAGAATTTAAATCACAGAGCACTTAATCATTGTCAGCTATAGAAGACTGTTGACTTCCAGGCCATTGACAAAATGATACAATATCCCAGCCAGGAAATAAAACATCCTTTGGAACTTGTCAGATTGGGTGAAACAGCTGAGGTTGGGTTTCCTGAAGCTCCTTGCAGTTGTGCAGTAGCTGGAATTGGACCACATATCCTTAGTTTCTAAATCAGCTGTGGAACAAGGCAGCTGGAGGACTGGCCCTGTCACTGTGTCTGGCAGGGATGTTACAGCATTGCCTACCTCTTACTGCACAGAGGGCTGACAGCAGGGGCACAGCAGCCAAGAGCAGTGTTCCCTGGGCTGTCATTCCTGTCTGCAAGCAAACACAGAGTAGCAATCTTTTCCTAAATGCTGTGTTTCCAATGTTTTTCAGAATGTTTATTTACTTGTTTTGGCCTACATAAAGAGTATTGTCTTTTAGAGAGAAATGCATCACTGGAATAGTGTTAATTCCTTCTCAATAGCTGCTATAGGTCTGTGTTTTGGACACTTTGCAGTTTAGACTTTAGCAAACTGTAATTTTTTACTTGCTGTGGGAGGTAGAATGAGAAACTAACATGAAACTTTTGTTGACATATTTTAACCACAGTTGCACTTTCTCATCAGGCAACAGTAAATAAATAGTTGTCTTTGTATGAGGCAGCAGGGTGGGTGTGCAAGGCAGTTGTTTTCGCCTCTTCTTCAGTTTTCTCAGTATTCAGTCACACTCAGTGTTTAGGGGTGCTGCTCAATATTGTTATTGGTTTTTTTCTCCCATTGTTTTAATAATGACACCTAATATTGCTTGACAACAGCACTTATCTTCAAGCATCCTTTATTTCATAGGCATAACCCACATTTAAGACCCTTTTGCTAATATTACTGACAGGTTCCAGTTCTGTGGAACAGCTCTCGATGCTGGAAGAAATAAAGGTGGAAAATGGCAAAGTTGGTGTCTCCAGCAACATTTTGCTCAGATGTGCTCAAATTGCTCCTGTTGCTCTTGGAACCAAGACCCAGTAGAAGAGAAAAAGAGCAGAACTGTGTGTAAACACGTGTAGATGTGAAGATGGGCCAGAATCTATAGACACCTGAAGTTATAAACCATTCTATTTGCAGAGTGGATGTAGTCAGGTTTTGCTTCCAGATGTACCTCTTTTGCTGCTTTTTTTGGACTTTGCCTCAGGAATTGATGAAAGACAGAAAGCATTTTACTTGAGAGGATGAATTTTTTATGTCTTAATTTTATGCTTTAACATAAGGATAGCATGCAGCTAAAGACAGTACATGTGATAAAGCCTTTCTTGGAATGAATAAATAATTAGCAGAAGTATGTGGGCTGTGCCCTTACAAAGCTCATTTGTATTTCAGACTGGGATAGGAGGAAGCTTACAGTTGTCTCCCTGTCAATAAAACTCCCATGTCTTTTCTCGCCCCTTCTACTGTGCTTCTGCATATTTTCCTCTGCTGGGGAAAAGAGAAACCTCGGACTTGTGTTTTGTTTTCACATTTGCACTGACTTTTCTGTACAAAATTCTTTACTTCCTCTGCTCTAAAATGCCAACATCCCCCTTTCCTTGGAATTGTTTTTCCTGAAGAGCAGTTTGCAGTGTTATATAGAAGAATGCTACATAGAATTAAATAGTATTGTATTGCCTCAGTGTATTGCTTGTCTTGCAGCTTGGGCCAGCTATATTCTGGCTAAGAACAAGGCAATTACACGAGAATCTAGTGCTGACTGTACAGTGTTATTTTCTATTAGAGACAGAATAATAGGCTCAATCTTCTGCCAAATGCCCTTTCTTTACCACACCCTTCTTACTTTCTTCTGTTTGTATAAGATTAGTGAAGTATAGAGAATGTTTAATTAAGTTTAATTGCATGACAGCTTAAAAGTGGGAAGGTAATTACTCATTTAATTATTATGCTGCTTCGTGCTTAAAGTGTGTGTATAATTGCTCTTTTTATAAGGACACTCAACTTTGCAAGCTTGCATGAAATTATAACAGCCTCATACCTTTTGCTACACTTTAAACTAAGCAGGTAGCATCTGTAAAACAAGAGAAGTGCATTCTCCCTTCTCCCTTCAGTTTTGATGGTGTCATCCTCCCTCCATGACATTTCTGCACTGGGAAGGACTGTAACATCAATCACGTAACACACAGCCTATTGTTTTTGTGTATTTTTCATTAATAGTTGTCAAATGTATTGAGAATTTGGGATTGCAGACATGCCAGAGTAAATTATTTCCTGCACTGTCTTCCTTAGTTATTTCTACAGAGGCAGCCCGATATATCGTGGAATTTGGTTGTGTTAAACAGTCAAAGGTTAAGTGAGTCCTTGTTAGGAGTGTTGATAGAAGGAGAGTTTTCCGACATGCATAAGGGCTCTCAAAGGTATCTAAACAAATGTCCTTCATTGCAACAGTTCATTTCTTTTTGCTCTGACTAGTACTACCAGTAAGGCTGAGATTCTGGGGATTGGACTATCCAAAAGTGCCTGGGGCAGCTAACCATGATGTCCAAAAGATGATTTCCCTGTAGAAGTCAACAGAGTAGAGAGAAGCAGAGCAGTGAAGGAGAAAGCCAGCTATTCAAACACAATCACTTTTGTAATTGCAAGGGGACTCAGTTCAAGGTAGTTGCAGGCTTTAAAAGATTATTTTTTGTTTAAATAGCAAGAAGTTAGATTACCTGAAATCCCAGTGCAAAAGGTCCCTCTGTAGCCATTAGACAAGGAAAAGAATTTCCAGAAATCTCTCAAGTTTACTGTCAAATTAATTTCTATATTGATGAATTCTCTCACCTTTCCCAGGTGAGAGGTAATGGGCTGGCATTGGGAGTGAGTGTCCCAAAATTGAACACAAACCAAGATTCCTCCCAGGCAAAAGGTGGTGTGCCCCGGGGGCCACATCAGCTGCACTTGCGGAACCCGGGCTGTGGGCTTTCTCCTGCGTGGGAAGTGCATTATCGCTGGAAATCAGGAGCATGTTGTGTGGCGGGGGGCATTTCGGTAAGGTAGAGCTTTTCTTTGTTGACCTTGATGTGACACAGCTGAATTTCGCCAATGCCATAACCGTGTGATTACTCTCTATCAGGGAACCAAATGGCTGGAGCTGCAGTGGCCCAACGGGCTGTGAATGTCTGGATTGAAGCCCCTCTCCAATCTGCAGATATCCTGGTTACTGGTTTTGTGCCTCTAGGCACTTTTCCTCCTTTTGCGGGTAAGGTGGTCTTGAGTAATTCAGACTTGCTACTGTGGTATAGTCCAGAGCTCCTGTGGGATCTCTTTTCTTTGCAGGGGAGGTTGTTCCTTGTCATTGGTAGCAGTTTTCCACCTTCCCTTCTCTCAGTCATTATCTCTGATACACTTCCACACGTCCTCCTATCCTTTGATACTCCCAGAGCTCTTCCAGTGATTGAGCATTCTTACCGAAACTCAGGCTTTTTTTCCAAGTCAGAATGTGAAGGAGATGATTTGGCCTTTCGAGCTCTCTAGGAGCTGCTGCCATGCAGACCATGTACTTCCCATTGTGTATCCTATGGATCTTATGGAAACTTTTGTCAGGGAGATAAAGTTTAGTGACAAGACTAAGTAAACACATTTGTACAATGAGCACTGAGGTAAGAAAATTTTAGTTTAAATACATGACCTCCTTTCTTATCTAGTCTTTTTACTGCCATCAGTGGGGAAAAATACGTGCTGTTTCCATACCGGAAAATTAAGCTGATGTTTGGATATTTTGGCTTTTCTCAGACACTTGAATGACCTATGGTTACATGTTGCCCAGTGATAATTAATTCCTACTCCTGGATCTGCTTCTGAACCAGCACAACCCCAGCAGAAAGGTCAGGCCTAGCAGAGCAAAATGTTTACAGCCTAGTAGTGGTGGTAGATATGCTACCCTTTTTTTAGGAGAAATTGTGAGGAGGAATAGACTGGAGCAGGACAGAGAGACTCAGCTATGGGAAAACGAATGTTTTAATTTTATCTTTGATTAACTGGATAAAAAGTATAGTCACAGGGTGTGCAAGGGATGTTGTACATGGCAAACGATGAGGTGATGATACATGTATTGGGCAGAATTGACCAAAATGAGTGACATATGAATGCATTGCCATTAATGCTGAATTAACCTTGCATGAAGACTGTTAGAGTAATAAAGATATTCATTTGGTGAGTGCTAGGTGAACTGGACTTTTTACTAGCTGCCACCTGAGCTTCATCAGCCAATTTGGAAAACTAGGTGTGGCCTGGGCATGAGTAGTCTCTGGAAGGTTCTATTGATCATTCAGAGGCTGTAGTCCTCCAAATTTGAACATTTTATCAGTACTTAAGTGTTCTCTTCTGTATTTAAAAGGACTTTCCTGCTCAAGGTATGGTTGTTTATTGAAAAAGTATCATATCTATGGGATATGAGTCGATACAGCATTACTGCAAAAAAAATTACAGGTGAAGAACAGGAGCTGGAATTATGCTTGTATGCTTTTCCTGAATCCTCAATTTGACTTGTTTGAACAAATGTTGTTTTTTTTTTCAGAAGAAAAATAATTAAAATCTTTCTTGTGGTTGTTTTGCAGTTAATAATAGTGTCATGATATCAATAAAGTTAATAAGGGTGTTATATTCCTGACATGCTTTTGATCAGAAATTGGCAATTGTGGTTTAAACTTTGCTAATCTTATAGGCTTATTCTTTCATTTGTTATTTTTCTTTTTATTTAGTGCAAAGATGAAATCCTTCTCTCATTCCAAGTAGCTACAGGGCAACTAATTTTATTTTTCCTCCAGGGGAAAAAAAATAATTTCTATTACACTTCATATTGAAAATACACAAAGAAGTTGATAAATCCAATGCCAGTAATTTTCTTTCTTGGAAATGTCACACAGCCTTACTAAAAAATCTTGAGTTGAAAGACCTATAGAAACAAATACTAATAGACGTCCTTGTCATGATTATACATGGTTTCTTCAAAAATGTAGAAATGACAGGCTGGAAAAGGAAAGGTCAAGGGAAAGTGGTTCTGAGTAATTTTGGTCTTGGAAAGCACGAAACATAACTGAAACTTCTAGCACTCCTCTGGAGGTGTGTCCTGTTACCTATGGGTTTGAAAGAGCATAATAGATAGCATGTATGTGATGACAGGCTTACTTTCCTGGGGAAAATAGATTAATCTTTCCCAGTTATTTCTGATAAGTGAATTAACTTTATAATTTCTGTTCTTGTTGTACTTTTCATTCTGAAAAATTTCTGGGGCACCAGACACTCTGAAACTTTTTGTTGAACGACTCTTATGTATGGGAGAATCACACAAGTATAAGAAGGTGAAAACAAATCAATTTATGCTAAAACTTATTGGATACAGTAGCTTGGTAAAACTGAAAGTGGTATTACTCTTTCCAGGTGTTGGTAGCCTGAAGGATAAACACCGTTCCACTGTGATTATTGGTGCTTGCCATCCAATTGAATATAGATTTGTTAATCTGAGGTGGTGTTAACTTTGCCTTTATCTGGGAACAAAGTAGCTCTAGATCTCTAGAAGCAGCTGTTTTGCTTCTAGGCTGGTCTGTGTGTTGTTTTGATCTCAACAGCTCTTTAGGCACTTTGGTTTGTCTTTATTGACAGCTGTACAATTCTGCCGAGCAAATTCTGGTTGTTTCTCCAGATACAGACCACCACAACTAGGAGCATGTCCATGGATGTTCTGGGCTCCCAGGGTTCCTATTTGTCATGGTAAAGCTGATATCACCTTCCCAAGAAGGCAACACTGAGGGGGAGAGAGCCTAGGAAGGAGAGTTCCCCAGCTCCCTTTGTGGGGGACTAGTCAGGGAGAGGCTGGAAGAAAATGCTGGACAGCGCAAGCAGAGGAGGTGATTTGTTAAGAGAAAGATGAGGGAAAGCGAGGTTTTCAAAGGGCAAGTACTTGCAAAGATTAAATGTTACAGAGCTTGATCTGCAGCTGGTAAACAGGAAAATGCCAGGGTGATATTTCTGTTGTGAATGTCTCTGCAGATTAACAGTAATTAAAGCTGGTCTTAATCTGCTTGGGGTTTTCTCTTCTCTGTGTCCACATGCTTAGCCATCAGTGTTAAGAATCAAGTATATTAATACCATTTTAAAACGTCTATTTTTTAATATATATAGCTAAAAGCTTTAGTAGATTATAATCAAAGTCTACTGTGTAATCTATGTTTCTCCAGAGTGACACTGTTCCTCTGTCAGTTATCTTACTTCCTTTAAACTGCGTCTCTCATTTATAATCCTATATATTTATGGTATATCATGTTTAAACTTCCCCAAACAAACCACTCCAAAGTTAATACCATCAGCTAGGTTGATAATGTGAGTTTCAGAAATGCCAGATATGAAAATTCTCCTTTGTTGTAGACAGGCTTAGGAGCAGATTTTTTTCTGTTTTCTTGTTTGTTTGGGATCTTCCTCTGTTATCCTTCTTACACCTTCTTTTTTTTTTTAATACTTCCAAGAATATTTGCATTGAGGAAGAACACAACGGTGTCTGAAAGATGTTCTTTTTATGCAGAATGGCTTGTGCTACGGAATATAGAATCCATACAGCTGCATACTTGTTGTGTCTGTGGGATTGTGACCAGCCTGTTCTCACTGAGCAGGGTATGGATCAGTTTGTCTCCTTGACCTGGGCCGTGATTGATCACTGATGAGTGTTTCTGTCCATTCACCCCCCTGCAGAGTATGAGAAAATAAGATTCTGCCACCCTGGACACAACATTCTGTCTTGTATATAATAAACTATCACAAGACATTTGCATCAAAGACTGATTCTGGGAATAAGGGTTATAGTTTAAAGCACTGTAGTAACATAGTGTTGAATATGTATATGTTCTAGCACCATCTAGCAGTTTTTGAAGGCAATGTCTATAATAATAAAAAAATGCTTAATCAAAGTTCATATGTAATTCAGAAAGAAAATGCCACTGAATTATCTTTCCTGCCAGACCCTATGTACAAAGGTAATCTTACTGTTAGTCTGGAACTGTTAGATCCCATTTATTTCCCATTCCTGCTAATACAAGTGGCTTTTGGAATCAAGCAGTTACAATCTGCCTGTGCAGTTCTACTAATAAGCAAGGTCATACCACCAAAGTATTTGTACTTCTCAGAGTATCTCTTTGGCCCCTTGGCTGTCTTCCACATGATGAACAGAGCAAATACGAGGAAAGGGCTCTTCTGAGCCACAACAGTGCGAAGCTGGAGTTTCAGTGACTGTGTCCCTTCAGCAGATGCAGTGAAACCCTTCCTGAAAGCCTGTGTCTCTCGTAAAGCTGTTGTGAGAGATGCAGATTGATGGCACACCTGGTCTAATGCATAGCTACCTGCTTCTTCCCCCTTTCCTCAAGTGATATCCTGTTCTATGTGAGAAGTGGTGCTCGGTTCCAAGAACTAAACTGGCAGCAAACTAACCTCATGGACACCACTTTTCCCTGTGAAGAACGTCAGTGTGCTCAGCAGATACACTCAGGGCATTGGACCCAAAGACTGGAATTATCTGGTGGTAGAGAGGAACATCAAGTGAATTGACTTTAGGCAGTTTTGACTCAAAAAATAAAAACCCCACAAATCATTGCACATGACATGAGATGTGAAATGAGACCTGTTACAAATCAAAAACCATGATCATTTTTTTTTTCTGAGCATGTAATACACCTGAGATCCATCCTGTTCTTACTGCATGAAATAAAGTCAAGTAAAGGGCAGAAAGATATCTCAACAGTTGCTGGTGTAAAAGGTTAGCAAATAAATGTTATAAATATTAGGTTGCAAGACAAGACTGTGTAAAGCATAAGGTATAGCTGTCTTTTTTTTTTTTTTTTTTTTTTTTCCCTTGGAAGCAAGAGATAAACCCAATCCAAAAAACAGCCAAAAAGAAAAAAAACAACCCAGTCACATAGTATCAGATTTAACAAAAAAAAGAAGCCCAAAATGTTGTTTCATCATAAGGAATAAACTAAATTCCTACTAGCTTAAAACAAACAACCCAAAGCCAAACAAAAAAAATAGCAAATCATCAAAACAATAAAAGAAACCACAAACCGTCAGGTTTTGGGATCTCTAAATCACAGCTTCCTCAGCCTTTTTCCAAACAGACAATTCAAGACCTCAGCAGTTGTCCTTCGGACAAGCCTTTAAATCACTAAGCCCTTATCAGCATGGAGTAGAACAATTTTTCTTCCAGAAGATTTATTCTGCCATTTCATTTGAATTCAGCAAAAGCCATTAGCACAGTGTCACTTGCCCAGAGTTAGTGTAGCCTTTGTATATTCTCCCTCTCTCTCCCCTTGCTGTGGGGAAGGCTTTGCTCTGGAGCAGTTCTACATAAGCTGAACTCACTCAGTTGTGACAGGGCCCAGAACTCTGCCTTTAATGATTTTGTCTGTAATGCTGCCTTCATTTTTGTGGGCAGATCCAAGAAAGCACATGATACAGGTACTGTGCTCTGATTTGGGTTCTTTGTTGGCTGTTCTGCGTCAATATTAGTAGGATTTTTGGTATTGAAGAAAGCTAGGTATTTTTCTGTATTCTCCCAGCCAGTGTCTTGGATGAGGTTGTGAGCTCAGATAGTGTATGGCAATGTGTGTTTTGACAAAATGTTTGTGTTAGGTGTTACTTACCTATGTATTTTTTTGTTGTTAGGTTGGGACATCTGGTCGTTCTGTACCACTCAATCTGCAGTGATCCCTGTTGTTTCTATAAAACACAGATGGAGCATATTCTTTCCTTGCAAAGTGCTAGAAATAGTAGCAGAAGACAAAATAACTACATTGTTCAGCTTTGTCCTTTGGGCTGATATAGGAGCACCTGAGTGATATCTCTGAACTTTTTGTCAGGCTGAATTGTGGTTAAGTTTTAAGAAATGGACTTTAGAACCTTGAGTCTCTCAAAATTATAGGCTATGATCCCATTCATTGCTCCAGAAGGGAGGGCACAGTGCTTCTCACATCTAACGTGATTGTGCTGCTCTCTTTTCCTGTAGTCCTTACAGGTATCCAAGGGTTGTCTTTCCTAACACATTGTCTCATATAAAACAGTAGCTTATCAACAGTGAAAGTCAAAACCATCAGCTTCAAAAACATGATTACTATTTATGCTTCCAGACACTCATTTGTGACCCAAGATCTCTTTACCTACTGCTGCATCTTCCACAATGGAAAGTTTTCTCTGCTCTCCACTTTTCCTGTTTGAGTCAGTAAGAACAGTAAGTGGAATGAAAATGAAACAGTAAAATACTTTGTCATGGTATCTCGCTATGCAACCCATCACCTCCTTGTGATAATGTAAAACCTCTTTGCCAGCCTTCCCAGCTCTTCTTGCTCTCTGTAGTTTCTGGTTTAGTTGCTGTCTGGTTTACCTTTGCTCTTCTCCAGCTCAACAGTCTCTAGGGTGAGTTTATAACAATCAGCTCAGTGAAAAGGAGGAGTAGGAGAGGCACTGACCTGTATCACTGGAATAATTTGGATAGGCTGGAAATTGGCATCATTACCCTTTCATTAACCACTTAGATAGACACACAATTACATGCAATAGGAAGATAAGTATGTAAATGAGAATAAAATTGTTCAGGCAATATCAGGAGAGAACAGAGATGCCAGTTAGCCAATCAGTGACTTCCTCTGAGAGCTTTCTTTTTTGGATAACATGTTAAAGTCAGTTTGGGAAGCTTGGAGGGACAGAGAGAAAGAGGGAAAAGAAAGCGCCAGGGAAGAGTACAGGCATTTTCCAATGCAAACAGAAAATTCACTCTAAAAATAACAAAATCAACCTGTGGCCTGCAAATTTTTTTTGAGATTTATGAATTATTCTGTGGTAGCTTAGTGTCAGGAAGCGACTGGAAGGAGCCACGGCAGTAAATTCCACGTTAGCTAAGTGAGTGAGCTGATCCATTGCAAATAGTAGTGTTTATTAATTTTTACTCCAAAATGAAAACATAGTAGTATTTAGTGCCCAATACATCTGGGCCACAGCTTGGGGCAAAATGCTCTCTTATCACCTACTGAGCAGAAGTGAAAAGGCTCATCAGTGCTGCATTTTGAAGACATTTAGATGAACAGTTGCTCTGAGACTGCACAGATGGCTTCACAGTATCCGAGTGTTACAGCTGCAACTTCAGCCTGTGCCTTCAGACACTTGGGCTCTGAGGGAATCCGAGGGCTGTCAGTGCAGGATGAGCACTAATCCAGCCTGAGAGGACTGATGGTTCAAAGCTTAGGAAGTCAGGATGATTGGACACATGGGCATCTGGGGCATCTGTTAGAGTGCTACTATGTGCCACAGGACTCTTATAAACAGTGTCTTCCTGTAGGGTTTGAATAGGTTGATTTCTCTTTCAATAAAAAATTGATCTTTGAATTTAGATTTTTTTTCTTCTGGGTTCATGAAGGAATATTCGACAAATCTTGCTCTCTGACTTTGCAAAAACAAAAGGAGCTGAAGACATTTGGGGATTTCAAATTTAACGTCGTGCAAAATGCAGGATTGCTTCCTCTGATTTCTAGCAGTTTTTATTAATGGAAGAGCTTGAGGAAGGCTGTTATCCTTACAGCAGCTGCTATAAGTTTGGCTTATTATTGAAACTTGTGATTAAAACAACTGCTTTCCAGTGATTTCCTGGAGATGTGAGGCTGGAAGGAGAGGCTGCAAGGATGTGATCAAACTGCCTCACAGCATGGACCAAAGGGTATCTCCTAGTAATCTCTGCAGGAAACCATAACTTCTGTTTTGACTAGGGCATTTCTGTTAAAAAGACAAGGTTTTGAGTACACTGGTAATAATACATGATATGAAAAGTGTTCCCTAGAGTGAAACAGTTAAATACTCAGCTACCTTACTTTAATTTCTCTGAATTCTAATGTAGAAGTTCATGTGTTAAGGGGAAGAAAAAAGAATGTAAAGTAAGCATAAAGCCAAATTTAATTCATTTAGAGTTGAATCCCTTTAAGCACAGAGGTGAGGTTGTTGTTGTTGATGGAATTATTTGCATTTCTAAAGCATGTATTCTTAAAAGCCCAACTGCATAGGGGTTAGGGTGGTTGATTTATAAACAGCTTCTTTATGTGGTGAGGACACAAGCAAAAGAGAATAATCTGAATTACTTTCTGAAGTGGAGGAGTCACTTCAGCCTAATCTGTTTTTCTGATGGTCTCAAACTCAATTACCTGAAATTTAATTCAGTCTGTGTCAATTCACTTCCACAGCCAATTAAACTAAACTAGAGCTGAACTTGTACCACTGACTTAGGCTCAGTCATGTCCGTTCAGCAGATGCCTGCCTTGTGCTGTTACCAAAGGCTGCCATTCCTGTCCAGTACAGAGAAGATAAGTGACTTGCAGCTGTACCAGTGCAGCAGCTCAGACTAAGATGGGGTGATTTGCCCAACCTAGTAAGGTATGCTGAGCCCTCAGCCTAAACTCCAAGGCATTAAGTGGCTCACTTGCTCACCAGCATTCATTTTACCAAGACTCTCCTGCAGATGTTTGTATGGATCTTTCACTTGGCATTATTAAAAAGGTGACTCATTCATTTTAAGCATCGAGTATAGAACTGGAAAAAAAGGGAGACAACACTGAAAGGAAATTAGACTTTACTGGTAATTCAGCTCTTCTCTCTGGTATTTAGGGAAAACAACAATAATCAATTTTTCAAAGATTTCCTTCTCTGGCTGTTATTGTACCCCAGAAAAACAAACCCCATCTCTCTCTCTACTCTGGGAATTTTGATATGCTGCATGAATAATTTGAATTATGTATGGATTTAACAAGCTAAGCAGTAATTAAACGGAGACGCAGACAATCTGTTCTGTGTATTTTCTGTTACATCTTGAAGATGCAACATACTCCTGTTTTATCTAATCTTTAGCTAGAGTTGTACTGCTTGGAAGAGACAATGTGGATCATTATTATCTAGTCAAATAATTTTAAGCTAATGGCAAAATAAATAAAATCAATTGCACAATTCCACTTCCAAGCTACTACAATAGTTAAGAGAAGAATAATGTCTCTAAACATTCTTTGAACAGCTCTTCATCAGAGCTGATGAGCAAGTGATGGCACACTGAGGCTACTCAAGTACAAAGGTAATTTCTAAATGTGTATGAGATACATATGTGTGCAGATAAATACATAATTTTAACTGTTATTGTTGAATTATGTAAAGGTGTAAATGTCTCCAATCTCTTGTTCTTGTGAAATTGTTCAGGATTATTTTCATTGTCAGATATTTTGCAAATATTGATTTTTTTGACAGCATACAGTGTAATTGGGTGAGATACAACTTGTAAGTACTATTGTTGTTGACTCAGTTTCTGTGGTAACAGAGGGACAAATGTCACTACCACTACTACAGGGAAGCCAACTGGATCCTTTAAATGCTTTGCTGGTCTACCTTTATCTATTACTTAAGATCAAAGATTTGGCATGACTAACGAAAGTGTAGCTCACAGAAGTGGAGCCAGGTTTGTTATAGTAGAAAGAGAGAACATTACTGAATTACCTTTTTTTCCTTTTGTTATCTCATGTTTGGAAGACTCTGTATTTGCTGTTTGTTCTTCCCCTCCTTTAAGTGCTTGTGGTGTTTTTTCTTTCCTAGTTTTATGACTGTTTTTCTGGGGGCTCGTGGGCAAACTCAACCTCTGTCAGTGCACATCAATCAGGACACCACTGACAAGGCTCTCAAGGAGATCACTCAGCAGAAATGGCTTCAGTGGGAGGGAGAAAAACCATAATTTTTATGAAGAGCAGAGAGATTTAAGATTTTGAGTAGCTGAAAAACAAGTGGACAAGGGCAACCTCAATGATGCAGATTATTTTAATATTGAAGAGGTGCTTGGCAGTTAACCTTCACTGAGGGGGGCTTCAAGAATGAACATGGTCATTTAGTTGCCATAAGTTGCATATCCTTGTCATTGCATGGAAAAAAAAAAAGAATATAGAAATGGATGATCAGTTTTCAAAGTTGAGAAATATTGTTATTAAAGAGAAGCTTGTGTTTGAATCAGTGCTGATCATCTTATAATCATCAAAATGATCATGGTCAAAATAATTCTGGAAATGGAATGAATAGACAGAAGTCCTGGAACTTCTGCAACATCAATGATACAAAGAAATAATCTTTAGGTGAGACAAGAGATTGCCGAGAGAGGATATAATAGAGAGGCAGAAACATTTTTCCCCCCTCCTCCAATAGAAAAATTAAGGAATATCGAATGAAATCAGCAGGTGGACAGTTCAGCACTGGTAAAAAGCAGTAGTAGATTACACAGTCTGCAGACTGTTCTGAATGGTGAGAGCTTACATGAGTTCAGAAAAGCAGTGAGACAATTCCTTTGAGGACTTGAAAATATCAAGACATTTTTTCTGGCTCCAGAAATCTCTGAACTTCAGTTTGCTGGAGACTGAGAGGGTACTTGGGGTACACGACACTAAATTTTTCCTGCCCATGTTGTTCTTCTGTGACAAACTTCACTATCAAACAGGCTGAGCTGGACTACTGGACATGGGAGCTCTTTGATCTATGGTTATATCTAGGTGTGAATGGAAAAAAAGCTAAAGAAGCAAAATGTCCTGCCCTTTACTTTGTTCCTTTCCTTTGCAAAAATCCCCTATATACCAAAGAACAGGAAAAAAAGCAAAATCTTTGGCTCCTTTAAAGGAGAACAGATTGTACAGCTTCATATGCCAATTCCTTTTTGGAGTGTTGCCAAACAAAGAACTATGTGAACAATGCAAAAGGCTGACTCCAATGGTTCCCCCCCCCCCCCCCTTAAAAAATACACTTCTGAAAGCTTGTAAGTTTTCCTGCTTTGCTGGCTATACTGGCAAATGCTGCCTTTAATGGATCGTGGATTAGTGTTTCATAAATTTAAGCTTAAAACCTGAAAAGGTAATTTCTCCTCTCTAACCCACAAGGGAATGATGTTTTGTTCAGTCTGCTGGAGCAGTCTTTTTGTGAAAGCATAGCTAATCTGAAATACAATAAGCTGTATTATTTCCCATTCCCCCTGCTAACCGTTTTTTTAGGATGTCCATCCTTTTACATTTATTAGCATGCTAAGAAAAGAAAAAAAAGTTTAATTGTACAAGGGAGATAATTTGCTTCCCCCAAGAAAATAATTTTTTTCTATTCTTATAATTTCTTCAAGTCCCTTTCTCCTTCGTGTAACAAGCCTCATGTATGTGTTGGATTTGAGCTTGCCAGTGACTTCAGAGGTGACAAACCCCTTGGACATTGATCATATGTATGAGCAAAGCTTGGTTGACCCTCACTGCCACCTGATCCTTTGGGGGCCAAGCAGCAATCTCTAGTTGCATATCTGTATTGAGCCAAGGCAGGATGGTTCCTATTCATTCTCAGCAAAGAAAGACATCCAAGGTAAAACCAGGGAAAATTCTCATCACAAGAGGCATTGTCTGAACAGAAGCTTTGCAGTTGTAGGAGGAGCCTGATTTTCCAGTAGATTTCAGTAGTACCTATCAAGTTCTTTGAGCTGTTGGCATTTCCACGAGACAATGACATTCTCTATCTCCTTGGTTCCTATTTAGGATTTGGCTGGAAGTATCACTGCAAATGAATTAAGAGATAAGCATTTGTCTTCAGTATTTCTAAGTTTGCAGAACAAAAGAATAAACCCAAGAAAACATGGGAATTGCTATGATTTATGGCTATTATTGCTATCATTGCTCTCCAGACACCACAAACATTTGTCCTACCGCAGGGACAGCCTGTCCCTGTCTTCCCTGAACTGCTCTATGAAATTCATGTACTTCATCACAATTGATCCCATATTTAAAGAGGTTTCTTACTTCTGTAGGCAACCAGAAATGCTTTGCAAGCTACCCAACAATGACCTATTGTATAGAAAATGTGGTGGAGAGGCTGTTTTTCAGAAGATGTTACCCTTTCTATTCTTCATTTTTTAAGCTTTCTTGTGTGTTTTCCTTTACCTATCTCTGACTTACAGAATACACAGAGAGGTATGTACTCATAAGGCCTTGCTTTTTGACAGAAATTTTAGCTGCATTTTACCAAGGAAGGAATAAAATGAAATAAGGAGGGGGAGAGATAGGAAAGATTGTCAATTTTTGTTGCTAAAGTTGATTACAGCCTAAGTTTGTGTAATTTGTTGCAGTCTAAGTAGGCTGAAACGGACCCTTAATTGGTTTTTGTTTCCATCGTGTGCACATAGTTGATTCCAATGACTAGAAGTGCAATTATTTCTTTGTTTGCCAAGAACATTAAAATTGCTATGGTTTCTAAAGAAAATGTGCTCAGACTCCTCGAAGGTAAGTACACAATAGGCTATTACAGCTGCCTTTTCTACTGGAATTATTTTAAGTAAAAGTGATACACAGTCATTAACCCTTAGTGCTTGAGGATGCACATCATAGTTTCAATCAATGGGCACTTATAGAACAAAGGGACAGGATGAGAAATTTCAAGATTTGCTTCTGAAAAGTGTCTAGTTGAACTGTTAGGATCCTCAATAATAGTCATCTTTCAACAGCATATTGGATTTCTCAGATAGTTATCTCATGTATTGCATCAATAAAATACTCACTTTTTTTTACTCGCTTTGTAAAATATGGAGGTGAAGTTATAACTTGGAAGAGTGAGATATTATATCTGCTGCTGGAGGCAACCTTGTTGTAAGTGTAGACTTTCCTGACTTAGAGCCTTGACTAAAACCTGGCCAAACTGCAAGCCTCTACCTAACTCTGCTAATATCATCTCTTCCCCTCCTCCTGCTTCCTTCACTTGCCACACAGATAATCTCTGTTCCTCTGAGCAAAGAGAGCCACTTGAGCAAATACCTTTCAATTATTATTTTTTTTACTTGAAAAAAGTAAGAACAAAATGTCTTGATCCAAGGCTGAAAATGGTTGTGAAAATTTCCGTATATATTAGCTTCCTTCAGCTCATCCTCAAAGTTTCAAGGCAGACAGAGAATTCTGTGCTCTACACAGAAATGCATCGAACATTGGTCAGGTTTTAAACCCAAGTTAACCGAAGGCAATGGAGTGACTTCATTGATTGTTTTCATGCAGATGTATAGAGTATTTTATGTTTCTAGTACTGTTAAATAAGGAATTACCTGAAAGGCAACACAGACTTCTGGAAAATTAACCCATCCTCAGTGCAAAACTATGCAATCCTAATTTAAAAATAGTAAGGTATTTAAAAAAGATGTTTTCCATTACAATTTAATCAAACTCATAAACCGAGATGCTTTTCTATGTCTTTTCTTAAAAATCATTATTTTTGCTGTTGACTCTTAATCACTAAAGGTGTTGTTAGCTGCACATTCTTATTCACGCTTCAATTTATTTACAGTTTTACAGAGAAAGAATGAGTAAAGAAATATAAAGCCTTGACTGGTGTTTTAGTGCACTGTGTATACAGATGTTTAAAATATTGGCAAGACATTTCACATCTGGTAACTGTAGACTTTAGGACTATGTTTGCAGTGACAGAATTTCTATTTTGATGAAATGAGACTAGCAATCTTAATGGATGAGGGAAACAATGGGGAGGAAATGCGGTTGCTTTTGGCAAGCATTTATCTTTTTAAGCTGAGCACATTTTCCTCTGTTCATCTCAGTACTTCAGAAAGCTCTGCAGTGAAATCTGGCACTGCTTTGACTGGCAAAGGAGAGAATGGAAACTGTACATTCGTGGGCCCTGCCAAAATTAAACTGTTAAATGACTTGATTGAATTTAGTGTAATGAAAAAACTCTTTGAAAAGCCTCTGTGCTATTAAAAAGCAGGAGAATAGTTAGGGGTCTATGTATTCAATATTCTCACCTTTTCAAATTTAACTAATTGTTGGCAAAATGTTTAATTGAGATCTGAGATTCTTCAGTATCAAGACTTAAATTGTCAGGCTGTTCCTGCTGATGTTTTCTTAAAGTCTTGAAGTTCTGCTGGATAAACAGATTCCTTTTACAAATCAAATGCCTCTCGCACTTGACTGCATCAGTGGTTCAGATAATTCCTTTCATAAAGGATTTTATTGTGTCTTAATGTAATTTGCAGTTGGGGATTCTTTTCCCTTTGTTGAGTAATTTATACTGTGTAGTTATGGTAACTAATGTTGATTATCTATCAAACAGGATCTTCAGTGATGCTGATTAGAATGGAGTAGTAGAGCTTCTGTAAGATGTGTTTGGTTCCAGGGACACTGGAATGGGTTCCTTGTGTTTGATTCTATTTGTAAGATCGTGTGCTTGTGTTGGGGAAAAACATCAGGCAGAACAATTAGAACTCCTGGGATCAGTAAGAGACAGAAAAGGTCAAAAGTCTGTGGTAAGGAGTGGAGAGTCTTGAAACTGGATCCTAAATAACACTGCCAATTCTTATTAGCTCTTTTAGGGTGCAGACAGTTCTCTAATCACAAAACTCTAGAAAAAGTCTTGGCTTGACGTGACAAATTCAGTTTGCACCCAAAACTTTGAAAACATTAAACGTTTCCTTTCAGATCTAACACTCAGCACTCTGAAAATTGACTCAAATTTTAGGCAGCAATAACCTCCAGGCAAATCCTGGGAACAGTTACTTCCAGTATTGGGCTGGGGGCTGAGCAGCTTGGAGGTAGCTTGGCAGGAAAGGCCTGGGGGATCCTGGTAGACCAAATGGAATCTGAGCCAGGAATGTGGCCTTAAGGCAAAGAAAACTAAGGATATCCTGGGCTTCATTTGGAGTAATGGTGTCAGCTGGTGCAGGGAGCTGATCCTTCCCCTCTGCTCAGCACTGGTGAGGCCATACCTGAGTCCCCCAGTACAAGGGAGACATGGAGCTAATGGATAGAGTGCTAGCAAAGGGCAATAAAGGAGAGGAAGGGACTGAGGCACCTTTCCAGTTAGGAAAGGCTGAGGGAGCTGGAACTATTCAGCCTGAAGAAGCCATGACATGGGAGACCTCATAAATGTGTGTAGGCAAGATGTTGAGAGGATAAAACCAGGATATTTGTGCCTGGAAAGGTGAAGACCAAAGATGTGTTAAAACAAAAAAAAAAAAAAAGAAAAAAGAAAAAAAAAGCAGCATTCAAAAAACCTCAGGTTCTGCTTGCCAGTCTAACTGTTCCTGCTCTGGAGATCAGAGCCTGGCAATCACTGTGAGGATCAGCAGTGGCGACACATCATACAGAGGCTGAAATACATGTGCAGGTCCTGTAGATGTGTACTACATATATTTTTGCAAAGAGGAGAAAAAACTCATCAAGTTCTCACCAAGATAACCTATTACAGTAAGAATTTTGAGAAAGAGGATCACAAGAATTGTTCCTGATAAAGCGGGCCTCACAATCCTCTGCATCACACTTTTCCCCTTGCATAAGAATGAGAGAGGGTTGTGGGAGGCTGTGGTTTGTTGTGTCAAATAGTTTTCCCCCTTCAGAGAATTTGGTATTGTTGAGGAATACATTTGGTGCAAGTAGCTCAGGGTGCAGCTGCAGTTAAAGCTGCAGGTTGAGCTCTGGTTGCCTCTTGTCAGCCAGGTGAGCAGACACTGAGAGACACAGCAGGAGCTGAGCACTCAGGAGGATGAACTAGTCTTTAGTGCACTTGGACTGTGAGGGGATATGAGCCCAAGGTTTCTTTGCTGAGGGTCTCTCCTTGGAGGCACCTGCTTGAGCTCTTTCTGGGCTACAGCACCATGAATAAATTGCTTTATGGAACAAAACACCTGAGACTCTCCTAAGGGAAACCTGGGGTCAAACCAGTAAAGAAACCTGGTCTGACTCTGAGCGGGGTGTGTGAGAAGCCAAATGGAGACCTGTCAAATCACTGGAGTCACCCACTGTGACAGGGCTCCGGTCCCAACAGTGAAAGTCTCTGGCATTGGGAGTGTGTCTGCCAGGGAGTCTTGTGAATGGTCAGACTGGGAAGTTTCCTTAGCATTAGCCAGAAGCATTGTTGTTGCTCCCATGTGATAATTTTTCAAGTGTTCCGGCACTGCTCTTGAATAAAGCTCGAATAAATCTGAAATTAAGATTTGCTTGTGTATGTCACAGAAAGCCCCCCAGAGACTCACGATAAAGTATTCAAACAGTATCATTCCTTTATTTGTATCAGATTTCTACCTCGTGTGCAGCAGATCAAAATATAATGTGTTGGTGTAAAACACAGGTAGTGTATGTAACTTGTGCGCTTGATGAGCCAGACTTAGATCACTCTTAGTATATGTTTGCTACATAGCATGTGTTTAACCAGACAGTCAGTATTTTGCATGTGTATTTACCTTAATTTCTACTTATTTGCATTTTATTATCATGAGCTGATAATAAAAATTAACCCTTTTTGATTATTTTACTAATCCTGAATTGCCGACCTCTTTGCCGTCTTTGCTATATTCCTATTTTCCATCCACTTTAAGATTATTTCCTAGTAGTTTAGACACTATATTGTTATTTTATCTTCTGAATTTTATTTCTCTCGAGTCTTTCATTGTGACTTCTGTCGTATAACCTTTTCTCTTTTAGACCCCTTCCTTTCTTTTGAAAGCAGCCCTAAACCCAATTCTATGTAATTGGGAGCATCTCAAAATGCATCACTATTAACTCAGTGCCTCAAAGTTGTGTCTGCTTTTCTCAAAAGCAAAAGGCTGCTCTAAGCAGCACTGGTAAATGTTGGTCAACATTCTTTATTTTCCTTCTTGCAGCTCATCAGAGGTTTGGATCTTACTAGCCATCACTTTTAGGTGGGAGAAAGAAAACTCTAGCTGTATGACTGAGCATGGCCATTTGCAGAAACGTTAATATCCTGAGAATTGCAGTCACCCAGCAGTAACATAACAACTAAAACAGGCTCATGAGACCTGGATATTCTGAACCAGCTCTGCAAGCACTATCTTGTGCGCCATATATGCCATAAAGCCCTAGGACAAGGTAAAGGATTAAGCTGCTGATTCATTCTGTCTAGGACTGACACTTGCTAGTGTGAGAATCTGAATAATGTCTGCCATAAGGCTTTGCAAAAGCCATTTAATGGTTGTCGTAGCTTTGGTTATCAAAGGATATAAAGGAGAGGCAGCATAGTGTGAGTGTCCTTTACAAACCAAACTGGCAGAGTGGCAGCAGTGCTAGCTGTGTCTAAGGCTGCAGATTGGTTTATTTCAGTAGGAGTTTAGAGTGTGTAACATAATGTTTAAATACGGATTTGGATTTTCTGATAGTATTTTACTGTAGGAGGACAGTAATTCAGCCAGAGAGTTCTTTGGTGACTACAAAAAGAAAGCACCTGCAACTAGCTGAGTTTGAATTTTTATTGTTGCAAATTACTGCAGAGTTCAGAGAAGAAAAAAAAAAAGACATTCAGGGCCTTTTGGTTGTGACAGAAGTACAGTTGCATTTTCTTAGTGACATTGTGACCATGGAGTAATTGTTTTAATACTCTAAATATGAAGTGAGGTAAGTGAGGGCTGAGAAATATCCTCTGGCTGCATTCTTGAGAAGAGGTTTTTGTATGTACCATCTCAAAAGAAAGTGTTTAGCTTTGAATGCAATGATAAAAGATGTGGCCAAATCAGTCTCTGTATGTGACAGCAGTAGCCCTTTTGAGGAGCTACCTCAAGTACCCTGTCATAGAAGCAAGTCTTGTGAATTGTGATCCCCCCCCTCCCGTTTTGTCTGCTTCTCACAACCAGAAATGCAGAACTGTGGTGGTTTATCCCTACTGTGCTATAGTTTTGCCTTCTTTTCTTCTATAAGTTGTTTGATTCAGCATGAGGCACTTTGTTCTAATTATTTCCACTGTGCTTGTTTCTCTGTACTAACTAATTTTTGCTGATTAAGGAAGAACAGACACCAAACCTCACAGACCAATGGATTTGGTTATACGAGAACTGCTGTATCAAGCTCTCTAAACCTTCCTAATATTTGTCTGTCTGTCTTCCAGGGATCTATTGCAAGATAAAAAGCACTATAGAGCAATAACACTAGACAAGATTTGAATTTAATAATATGAAAAACCCCAAGATGCAGAGCTTTCGTTCCCTGAATCAGCACAATCATGTCAAAGCAGCTTTGCAGGCAATGAATAGTGAATAAGCATAACCAGCAAAAACAGGTAAAGAGCTAATGGTTGCATTTAATCTCTGATTCTACAAATGTGGCTGTGGTTAATGCCAATGGAAACTGTTGATATATGCAAAACTCAGATTACATGCCTAATTGGACACTGAGGCTGCAGTAAGTTCCCAAACAAAATGAGAAAATTCACTAGAAAGACACATAGAAAAGACAGATTAAGATTTGCTATTTGTTCAGGGCTGGATAAATCAATTTACGATTTTAAACAAAAAAACCAAACAAACACAACTATCCAATCGCCCAAACAAAACAACAGCAACAAAACCCCCTCAAACAGAAACCCAAAACAAAAACCACAACAAAATCATAGCAAAACAAGGAAGAAAACAACCCCCCTCATGCTTGAAATGAGTAGAATTGACTGTGAGTTACTTCTGAACTTTGTGAAAGTTGAGTTTCTCATTCATCATTCATGCAGCTGTCTGCCCAGAATGGAATGGAAGTGATGAAATGACTGACCCACTGGAGAGAAGGAAAGAGTTGTACTTGTGTTTGAGAGCTGGAAGGGAAAGGGCTTTTCTGACAAATGAAATTCATTAAAGTACCTGAAAGTATTGAAAGACCAGAGAGATGCCCCAATAATGTCATCTTAACGCTGCTGCTCATCAGAGACCTATTTTGTTTCTGTGATTGATGTCTTCTGCTGGGAGGGTCATTGCATTTAGATACCTTTCTTTCTATGCATGGCTTTTTGCAAAGCAGCCACTTAACCATTTTCGGGAGAAATGACAGGTGGCTACAGAGGAGTCACTTTAAATGAACTGCTCTGTGCCTGAGATGGGAAAATAACTCACAGTACCTCACAAGTAGATGCATTCGGTTTGTAGATACTATTAAACTAATCATACTGGAAGGAAGTCTAACTTTCATTTCCCCTCTCTGTGGATTAACCTCTGAGTGAAGATTCACCACCTTCTACACAATTTTTCATGGATCTGGAATTTCCTGTGCAAAATGCTTTAAATTGTACTTTGTTAAATAATAAGTTTTCACCTTGAAAACAACAAATGCAGAAATAAAGCGGCCAAATTGTATGTTTTGAGTTGACAAGATAGCTGATTGTTTAATATCCCAAGAGTCCATGTGCTATTAAAGAGCTTGTGTTATGCTGTTCTTCTTTCAATTACAGAAATAATTCTCTCTCTCAGGGACAGAGCTTGAATCTTTTCCAAAGGTTTTTAATGACTTGAACACTGACAGAAGTTATTTAACATTTTAAAGGCTCTTTCCAAAGGCTAAAAGGGTCTTTTAGGAGCCTATGATAATTTTATGGTCATGCAATATTGCCTCTTAATGGTAAAATACTCTGGAAATACAAGATGTAGGAAAGGAAGAGGTAGGTAGAAGACATAATTTTTCCTATTTTCCTGGATTCTAGAAGGATTTTTATACTTTGGTATCTGGATAATTGAAAGATACTGGAACTGTGGGGAGGAGGAAGATCAGGACAAAACCTACTGTAGCATCCTGAATGTCAGTTTATATAAACTGTTATTTCCTTGCCTACTAAGTGTTCTTGCTTTCTATATTTACATTGGCATGCAGGTTAAAACTTTGCCCTTACAAAATATGAGCTCCTTGTAGGGAACATTTGGGCTTTTTTGACAGATCTGTGCAGAGGTTTTGGAACAAGAAAGAATTCATATGTTTAACTCCTGGTCACTATGCCAAGGAAATAGGACATAAAAGGTGGAGTATCTGTCCTCTTCCAGAGGAGGTTAGGATAGAATAAAGGAGGCCGTTTCTCTTGAGATTTGGCAGTGTCAGCTTTCTTGGGTACCTAAAGCTAATTGGCTGGTTGATCTGTATAGGTGTCACTGCACACTTGTGACTTCTCCTACTGCCTTTCTTCCAGAGGTTCAAGTTTCTTCCTACAGCCATATTGTCTAGGCTGAGTGTTGTGCTTCTACTTTCTCCAATCTGCTTCACAGCTGGGCATTGAAAGGAAAGCTGCCCCTCAGTTTTGATATCAGAGAATTGTATCAACCCTTAGGTTGCTACCCAAAGGGGAAAGAAACCTCTGAGCTCTAATATTTTAGAAGTGTTGCCAGAGGAATAGCTTTATTTTGTTACTTCAGTACTTTGTCATAAAGTTTTGCTTGTCCTTTATTGTCTCTGTGATGCATAGAATAATAGATAATAATGGTACTTTGCTCTTATGCTGTGCTTAGATCTGCTGCTCTAGATCTCAGACAGAGATCTGGTCTGTTTCAAGATGGAGAAACACAGCGATGAGTTGATTTTGTGAAGGCTATTCAGTGTGAGAGAGCTTGAAGAGAAATTTTTGTCGCTGTCCTTTTTCATTAGAAAAAGCAGATTCACTGAAACCTTTCATGGAAGTTCTTCAGTGTCCAGGAAATTAGACATCTCCACAAGCAAATTAAAATGTCACGTGCTGTAGCAAAAGAGCAGCTAGAAGCCTAGTGGCAGGGGCATTTGGTGTGGACAGGGAAGACCTACATTTCACTTTAGAAGTGAAGTTAAAAGGAATTTGAATCTGACTCTCTCAAGGGCATACCCCTGTTATTAGACATAGTCTGTTGCTCAGTCATACTCAGCTGTCAGACAGTATGGCCTTTTTCAGACAAAGAGCTCAACAAATAAATGGTCTAGGGATGGGTTTAAATTTTCTGAAATCTGTCTCTGTGGTCAATCTTTGGTACGGCTTGGATTTTCTGTGCAAGAAGAAGTGAATGGATTTTATAGCTTGTGTATCTTGAATATCTCAGGAAGCAAAAAAAGCATTGGAGTCTAAGACTTTACAGCTAAGAAAGCTCTCTTCTGTGTGGGCTTCTTTTTCAAAAAACTTTTTGGATGTATTTGTCTTTCAAACTTGGCAATGGATTGAAGATACACTTTGAGGAAAAGAATGAAAAAGAGCAGAAGTGTAGATGGGTGCAAACGTACTCTAAGGCCATGTACATTTTCCCTAAGAGTCCCAGGCATAGCCATCAGAGGGTATTGATGACCCATGTCCCAACTAGAAAAATTTGGAAACGAGAGAAGCATTTCACTTTTCAATCCACAAACTCCAGATGAGGATTTTGAACAAGGGGTCACGTTTACTTAAGAGAGGGTGGTGACTTTTTGCCAAAGAAAAGCTGAAAAAAACCCTCCAGACCAAACCTCTGAGGATGAATATTTCACATAGCAAATTCATTCAGACTTGAAAGAACAAAGTTCAGACTGAGTGTGAAGTTACTGTTACATTTCATGACTGTTAATCATGAAGACAAGAAAATCTGTTCTGCTCAAAAGAATGCTGGAGCAGCCATTGAGCTTTTGGATAGACAGCTGGAAGCAGCTTGACTCTGCAAAGAACAAGATAAATAAAAAATAGCAACTCATTTTTAGTAATTCAGATTGAAATACTGAAGAAGGGCTTTCTTTTTGTGCAAGTCTTTTGAGAAAGTGTTGTCAGCCTCACATAAGGGAGCGCTGTGAGATTGTTCAGGGAATCTGTTGAGGAGGGAGCCTTCATGCATTGTTTAATGCTGAGCCTGAGTCAGGCAGGCAAAGGAATGAAAGAATAAGAGAGAAAAGATCTTCAGCAGTGAAGGAAAGGAGCCACAGCCCTGATCAGGGTATGACTTGGAGCATGACTGCAGTGGGTAGGGCAGTGGTTTTTCTTCCACTTGGCCATTGGAAGGACAGCAGGAGGACAAAACAGGGTGTGAATATATGGCTCATAAAGATGTGGTTTGTATGGCAATGAAGTTGAATTTAGGGAGGCCTGGCGTTATTTTTTCAGAGCTAGTTAAACTATTAGAAAAAGAGGGACCTCTGATCCTGTGGGGCCCCAGTATTTGGCAGGGGTGGGAGAGAAAAAGATCAGAGGAAAGAAACATAGGAGTACATCGCAGGGGAGAGGGAGTAGGGATGAATTAGATGAATACCAGGTTGTGATCCTGGAGCATTCTGTGCAGCGCTGCCTGCTGCTTTCTGTCTGCCTTGGTTCCCACAGGGAATCTGCCATACTGGTTGCCATCTTCTCATAGTACAGTTAGTAAGAATTGTTGCATGTGGCCTAAAACACTTCTCCTGTCTTCTGAGAATTTTTAGCAACTGGAAATTGCTGCTGATGCCTCTCTGCCTTTTAAGAGATCCTTGCTTGTCTTAATAATAAACTGCCCGAGATTCAGTCAGTATAGCATCCTTCTTGACTGTGAACCTCATTATAACTTTTTTCCTCATACTGAAAGTCCACCTCTTCTTAATCTTTGTCTTATATGTCTTATTATGAATCAATTCCTGTCTTGGGAGAGTGTTATACAAATTTGGAAAAAAATAATTGTGCAGCTGCATTAATCAAAGGAATAGTGTGCTAAAGGAAATGTCATGCCTATTAGCTTGCCAGCGATCAGCGGCAGAAAAGCTGCTTTCAGCTAGTTTGCATTGTTTCTTCGACACTAATTAACAGCCTCAGTAGCTTGTAAAATATGATAAAAGGGTGAGGCAGGAGAAGGCCCCAAGATGTGTGTCTCTGAAGTGGGAATGGAACAACAGGTCTGGCACATGTCGAAGATCTTTGAGCATCCTTGTCCTTAAGATGGCTGTCCTGTGCCTTTTTTTGTTTGCAGCAGATTCCTAGGAAGTCAAAATCTTAAGCAAGTTATCGGATAGTTGTCACTTTGTTTTCAAAGAGGAGTCCTTGGTTGCCTAGACAGAGAGGGATGGCAGCAAGGGTTGTGAGCTTGCTATGATTACCTGCAAAATTAAACCACCTGGTGACAGCAACGGATGAAATGCATGGACTCAGTGTATTGATGAAACACTAAATCAGCTTGATTCAGCATTTGTGTAATTCTTGTAGAGAAGCACGCAGGCTATGTTTATAAAACTACTTGTTTTCAAGGCTACTTTAAGCAACTGTTTTTCTAACTGGCATCCTCCAGGCACTGTTTTTGTTAATTCAGTTGTCGCAGGGATATTAGCTCTTATTTTTCATACTTTGGCCTGGGAAAGGTGAGCAAATGCTTTTCCCTCAGGGTTTGTTAGCTTCTGGTGAGCTGTATCACACTTCTCAGGAGTGTGATGCTTTTTAATCAAATTACCTGTCTGATCCCCCCGGTGTGGTAGGATCTGACTGTGCCACCCTGGATCTGATTTATGACTCATTAGAATGTACCCAAGTCTGATTCTTAGTTTGGTGTTGTAAATGTAATTTCTGAATAATGGTAGAGTTGTCTTATGCTTCAGAGTGCTGGTGGTGCTGACTCCTGTCTCTGGGTTACAGGCAGCATCATCAGCTGCCCAGATGCACCAAGGAGGAATCCTGTGATGCAGAGTAGAAGGTATGTGCTTTGCAGGGACAGAGATGTTGTTACTGTGTAGTCCAAGTGGACGCTGAGCTGTAGGCCTGACCTCAGCTGTGGCCAACCAGCAGACAAAAGAATGATCTTTGATTCTCCCAGTCCTCACCAAACCAGACTGGCCGGGTGAATGGTCTCCTCAGTGAATACAAAATGCTGGCTGTAACCATCTCGTATAAGTGGACTAGAGACCTTTCCGTCATCCTGTGTATTCTCTATACTTGCTTTTATCAGAAAACTCCTGAGAGAAATGTAAGCATTCCACCTTTTATAAACTCCACAGTGCTTCATTCTCAAAGTAATTGAAAGACAGAATTATGCTTGGTTTTCTGGCCTCTGTGAGGGGGAAAAATAATCATGAGCTGTTTGGTTTTAGTGAATTATTAGGGAATCTAGCCCACTGAGCACCTCACCCATCATGAGATGCCCAAACACTGTTGTGTCCCCAGTATGTCATCCAATAATTCTATCAGGGAAAAGCAAAAGATGCTTGTGTCTAACTTGGCTCTGCTATGAGAAAAGGCAGTGCTCGTAGCAAACTGCAGCTGAACTGGATCATGCACAACAAAGAGACTGTTCCTCAGATGAAGTGATATATGAGAAAAAGCCAAGTGGGTGGACTTTAAGGTGACATAGCTTCAGAGTTAGGAATGTGGTTGGGAAAGATAATTGCAAAATACTTATTTTACTACTCCTTTTGTTGTCATTTTGTCTCTTATAATCCAAGTTTCATTTTCCAGAAACTCTGGTCTTTCCAACATGTAAGAAAAAGGGTTCTAGGATGAAAACAAGGTATTTTTTGTCCTCTCTCATATAAAGACATACCCACACATAACTTAAACTAATAGCTGCAAGTTTTGGCAAATAACTTTAACAGTGAGAAATTCACTATGAAATTCTTCTTTTGCTTCATTTAGGACATTCTGTCATATAAATATTCTTCCAGAAAGAGGAGTAACATTTCCCTTCATGATTACTGCTTACTCTTTAAATGTTGCATTTTAGACTCCAGTGTTATTACTTGAAGTTAAGTATGTATTTAATTGCTTTTGCTGGATGAGGGTTTTCTCAGCTCTGAAACTGCACCTGGGCTATTGTCGTGTACATAATGGCTGTTATATTTTTCCATTAAGTCACTGCATTTATTCTTCACTCTGACAAGTCATAAACCCACCATGAGTCACAAGAAATTTCTACCATTAAGTTCCTTGTTTTTATGATTAATTTCAGGGTGGAAACAGAAGTTGCATTACACATTATGCACCTCATGATCTCTGTAAAGCTAATTATCAGTTAAAATTCAATGGGAAATGAATCAAAACGTTTTTTGCAGTTCCTAATAGAGGACAGTAGATGTTTGTACACATTTAAAATATTTAGCATTTTTAGCCAAGAACATACTATTTCGAAGAGTGTTGAAATGAATCCTTCCCTCTCATCACTTCTGGTGGTTTTTACATGCCAAGTACGTATGAAGGGTACTGAAAGTGTGACTGTGCTGACAGTTTTCCATTTCCTCTGCTCATGAGAACTCTACTGTTCATAAAATATTCTTCACCTCCAGGCAAGGTTGGCAATTTGGCACTTCTAGCTAGGTATTTTCAAGTGGACTCTTTATGCAAATAGACTGAGTTTGTTTGAATTCAAGTATAAAAAGATCAGGAAAAGGCTCAAAAACTGAAGTTGCCTGATTTGAGCGACGTGATTTAAGAAGTCATCCTTTCTCCTCTCCCTGGTTCCTCAGTGGGAGTAAAAAACTTTATCAGAAGTGATACTCTGAAGGCCTAGTTATTGGTCCTGCTCTGAAATACCCTGCAGGAGAACTTCTTTCTTTCCTGCAACCGCCTGGAAATTAGCCTCTTCACAGAAGCTACCTGTTGGCATTGTAAAACTGCGGCGGGAGGAATGCCTCCCAAGGGTAGTGAATGAAGTTAGGCAGATAGGCCTGCTTGCCTGAAAATAAAGAGAAAATGGATGTCCATATAGGCTTCTGACTTGCACCTGGGCTTAAGAGGATGTCATGTGAAAGGAATCCTTGGTGTTCTAGTTAATTCATTTTGGTAGCCTTCTGTAAAATTGTGCATACTGTTAGTTACATAAAAAAAAAAAAAGGTATGTATGTAATTTGTTCTAGATACCAAAATGAAAAAAAATAGAGCTAACATACCTTATTTTTCTCCGTGTGGTGCATTCCATGTGACCTTTCATTTCAGACATTTGAAAGAAAAAAAGGCAAAAGAATAGACCTTATGTAGCACATGGAAATGTAGAGTTTGTTTCCTCTTGAGTGGGCTGGGTTAAAGATGATCAGTCTCAAAAGGCACAAGAGGTCATTGATGTAAGCACCAGTTTGGAATCGGACAGGGATTGTATTTGAAGGTGGAATAGTATGTATGTAAGCTAGAAACATGCATCATGTTAGGAGTACCTAATGAAGTCTTGTGTAGAAGAAGGTGGAATAAATATTGCCATGTTTATCTCCTAAAATTAATATATTTTTTCTAGCTTAATAGCTACTATAGTTATAATTTCCACTCAGCAACAGACTTGTTTATCTCTAAACGTTGAAGAGAAGCTTAAGTCCCGCTACAAGGGGCAGCATGGGACAAAATTGGATGTAATGGAAAAGATAGTCATGTGACTTTCATGTGTCGATGGAAAATGGCTATAATTTAGAGATCTTTTATTCTGGGCAATGACTGTTACTGTAGTCCAGCAGGTGCTGAGTCAAGTGTTGTAAGTTGTCCAGCAAGCACTGCTAGTGATTGCTAACAGTGTTTGGGAGTGCAGTCCAATCAACGCTGCACTTCTGAGTTGTCAGATTCAGCCAAGTTCTATTAGGGGTAGTTCTGTGATGGCCAAAGCATTGACCCTCAGTGGCAGAAAAGCAGGCTTGACAACTGTTGCTTCTGCTCCTGTCTCAGTAGGAGATTATCTAGTCAATGCCCTGCTCTAGCTCTGTTTTGTCAGGTGGATGAACGCTTATTCTTGGTAATCCTTTGTGAGCCTGCTGGGAATGCAGGTTAGTCTTTTGTGCTGGAGGGGAATTTAAGATTTTCCTCAAGTACAAGGAATTAGATCCCTTGGCCTTGGCTGAAGCCAACTGTTAGGGATCCTTTTGGAACTCTATTAAAATAAAACCAATCAGCCCTGTGTCCCAAAGGGGGCTCCTTTAGTTGCTGCCCATGCTAACAGATATCTCTACAATGGGTGTCATTTCAGGAAAAAGAGAAAACTTTGGGTTTATTGCTATACAAAATTGAGGTGCAGATAATCCACTTGCAGAGCAGCTCCAAAGTAGCTTCTGTGACTTATGACTTATAATTTTGGCGAGAAAAATAAACTTTTATTGCCTTTATTTGTCAGCCTTACAGATTCTGCACAGCTGTGAATGAGCAGGCTGGAGTCTATTCTGCTTGTAGGTAGCTCCCAGGATCATTAACCATTTGCTCTCTTCATTGAGAGCCATTAACTACTTCCCTATCTTTATTGCTCATGCTGATGAACAAGCTTGAAGGACTCAGTTGGAGTCTCAGAAAATTGTATGAGTTTTCAGGGCTGGCAATTAGGAAAACCATCTTTTCTTCACTTCTAAATTGAGCAAGGTTGATTTGGAAGGCAGAGAAAGTAAACACATGACTGCTATTTTACAAGGTCACCTTAGAGTCTCATCATCTTTTAATTTGGAGCAGTGCCTTTGGAGGGTGGTAGGCAGCACTTCATAGTGCAGTTAAGGGTGATACCCTTTATCAGTGTTTTTGATTTTTTTTTTTCAAAAAAATCAATTAATTATTACTTGACTTCACAAAAGCATTGAAAGAAAAGTAAATAGTAAAAAATTCTTGATACTGATAATCAATATTCCCTTCAGGATAAGGATAAATGCCTGTAAAAGTACCATTTGCTCTCGCTCACAGGTGTTGTGTTGCTGAATGGAATGATGGTAGCTTTCTAAAAGTCTGTGCTTTGTTCCAGAGAGCTTAACTGGTTGGCAAAGGATAAATCGATGATAGGTTCTCATATACAACTTGCATGAATGTATCCAGGACAAGCAAATAACAGTTCATCTGCAATTGCAATTCTAATGGGTTGCATTACTGGTGAATTAAAGCTTGGCCTCTCCCAAGATTTCAGTGGTGATGACTTTGGCTCTCTGAGTACCAAGGAGACAAGTGGAAGTAGCAAGCCAAATTCAGATGTAGTCTGCTATTGAAAACACTGCAAAGTACAAGAGGAACAAGGAGCAGATGCATACAAGCATTCCAACTATTAACAATATTTTCTAGAGATCTCCTAGTAGTTAGACATATTGGAATATGAACAAATGTCATGAAATATCATATCTCCTTTGGGAAAAAGCTGGGATAAGCAGTTAATTTTTAAAATCTTAAAATACTGCAAGGGTGTTGCACAGAAAGTAAGAGATTTGCTGATATGCTTCAGCTTTGTCCTGTAGACTGTGTGGTGTTTTAATTTTTTTTTGAGTAAAGCACAGCAGGTTTGGTTTTCAGAGCCAACTAATAAGTTTCTTTAGCTCAGAGTGTCAATTCTGAGTCCTGTCACGGAGCATGTTCTTGAGGCATTTTAAACATGTTTCTCTTTTAAGGCATATCAGCTTTCCCATTTGCCTTATTTCCTATTTCTGCTTGTCAGTCATCCCCAAGTTCTCAGCAGATCTGTGAGGTAGGTAGTGATTTGGTATCACCTCTTTGCTTACACTAGAAAATTGTTTTCTTTAGGTCTTAATCCAAGAGAAGCAGTAGAAGTTCATTGCTCCAGTTCTTCTTCATGACAGGAGAGACATTATGTGGAATAGTTGCTCAGAAGATCTCCAGGTAGGATTGGACACCTGATGTGCTCATCTTAGTGTGCCTGAATCATCCATCATAACCAGCAACTCACTGATGCCTTAAGGGGTATGCTTAATATTTTGGAGAATTCACTTTAGCTAGGTAGCTGGATAACTTGGAATATTAAGGGCCAGAAGAGCCTGTGTTCCCGTGTGTTTGCATTCTTGTGTGTAGATAAGTGGGGTACAAGATAAAACATAGAGTTAGGCTTCCAGGCCTAGGAGGGGCTGGACATAGGTGGGGTTAAGTAATAAGGGACAATTCTGTTGGATCTTGGGGTAATATAGAAGTAAGATGGACTTTAATTGGATAGTATGGGGGATGGGTGCTCAGAATGTTATAAAAATGGGAAGGTTGTTATGATTTTTCCCTTTGGATCATCAGCCTTTGACCAGTAAAGCTGCTTCTCCCCTTCACTCTGTGTTTTTCAATTTTTTATCTGAGGCATCATCACAATTCACAGCCAGCTCTGGCTGATGTACTAGGAAAGGTTCTTCTCGACTACAAAGTGTGTGCACACACTGGAACGCTCTGTCCTCAGCTGCACAGCAATAACCTGTATGTTACCATCATGATAATCTCTGTTGGATTATTGTCACACATGGACATGATTCTCTATATCCTCAAACAAGGTTTTCTCCTTCCATGTGTTGCCAAGCTCATGCTTTCACCAGTCAGTCTCTTCTGGCAGTGAAAAGATTTCAAAAGACTTCATCTTCAACTTCTCAGAAAATAGAGAGAGTATGTGTGAAAATCCATATGAACAACTGGATCACTGGAGGAAACTAATACTTGTGAAATTAGGAGATGTTGAGAAAGATAACAATTGGCTTACAACATAGTATTACAAGAAATGTATTTGTCAGTAAATGTAAGGACTACTACTGTATTGCAGAACAGTTCTATCTGTCCTGAACTGTGCCAGTAGTGCTTTATTCCTCTGTACTTGTCTTTTGAACATAGCACTGAACCCGTTCTGGTATTTTGTTTATGATCAGGGCTCACCTGGAGTTGTGTTTCACAAAACATGCTGATTTACAGGGGACCCGCAAGGATCATTGAGTCCAACTCTTAGCCCTGCACGGGACCATCCTCAAGACACACACCATGTGCCTGAGAGTGTCATCTAAACACTTCTGGAACTCTGTGAGCCTTGGTGCTGTGACTGCTACCCTGGGGAGCCTGTTAAAGTGACAAACCACCCTCTGGGGGAAGAACCTTTTTTAGGTCTTCATAGCAAAGCATTTTGACTCAGAGGAAGTAAGAGTAATACCTCTCTACTGGAGCTATGTCTTCCTTCTTTTTTATTTATTTATTTATTTTTTTTTAATTTCAACTGTGATTTTCATAGTTTTGTCTCATTTTTTTTTAACTGCACAACTTTGATTTGGTAGGCAGTCAGCAAATAACATTAAAAATTATTAAAGCTTTAATGTATTTCTTTCCTTGCCAAATTTGTTTCACAGTCAAACAGAAGAGCCATCTGTATAAAGAAAAGAAAAGAAATGGCTACAATTAAACCTCGAGATCACAATTTTGAACAAGTTTTCACTGATTTTCAAAGTCAATCAAGTCTTTTTATGTCTTTGCAGACACTATCTGTAGTGGACGTACTCAATTAGTGTGTTCTTTTTGAAGTTATCAAGCATTTTAGTTGTTGGATGTCTTTTCTGAAATGCCTAGTGAGTATTTCTGAAGATCCATGCTTGATTTTAACGGTGCCCTAGACCTTGGATGTCTTTCCTTATGTAAAGTAATCAGAAGCACTGATCCTGGAGGAACAATCTATACAGATAAATATCTTGAGTACCTACATGGTGTTCAATTATAGATTAGCATTAGCTGATGGACACATTGAAGTGCTGCGTTGTGATTTGGCCAGTTTTGTGTGGTTCTGTATTATCCCCTGTCAAAAGAAATGCCAATAATAATTTTTTTAAAAAGAAAGTGTTTCTTTTTTCTAGAGAGCACACTAACATTTCTGTAGGTAATGAGTTCCCCCAATATAAAATAAGTATTAATTTAGCAACCTGTCTCTTATGCGTGCAGACTTTGATGTTATAATTTATTAATTTCTGTGCTTACAGTTCAAGTCACTTAAAGTATCACTGATGGTCTTTCTACTAGATCTTCCTCCTTCTGCCCTTCATCCCGTTAGCTCTGGACTCCTCTCTGGAATGATGCCAGCAGAGATGTTCCCTTGGAACAGTTGCAAAGGTTTTCCAAGAATGCTCTGGATTCCCATGTTTTATCTTGTTCCTTTCCTGCAGTACCTTTACTTTCACTATTAGAAATTCAAGCTGCCGAGCCCAATGGCAGGTGCAGCCAGTACTACATGATCCTCTGTTTACACACTCTCAGAACAGGTCCTGCTAAATACAGAGTGCTCTGGTCCCTCAGACACAATGGAAAATTCCAGTGACACAAAGGCATTTCTCCTCTAGTCTCTAACTGGAGAAATACTTGGAAGTCTTTGAATTTTCTTCGATTGATCTTTTCATTAGCCCTAATTTTCTTTCCATTGCATAGGTCAAGAGAATTGATGTTCCATTATATGAATATGCAGTAGTGCATGTTCATTGAGTGCTATACAATTTCTGCATTCTATATATGGATTATAAATAATTGTGCTGTTGCACTGAGTACTCATAGAGGTTTAAATGGGTAGAATTGTGAGCTACATAATTTAAAAAATTATATTTAAAAATAATTAGTGAAGGAAAGTTGGATGTGTAGATGTATGAAAATCTATCTTTTGTCCATTATTTGTGTAAGGACAGCAGGGGTCACATCATAAGCCACATGTAGCACACAATAACTTCATCTGGAACCTCACATGCTCAGCACTTTGTAGTAATCTACCCACATTTCCTGATAATTATGCCCTTGAGGTTTTCTCATCTCAATTTTTCCGTAACTAATATAATCCAAACTATATTATCCTATTAGGAGGCTCATTTTTTTTCCTACAAGAAGCAGCATGCATCTGTCTGCTTACCATGAAGGAAGCAGTGATAGTGTTCTCCCTCTATTGTCTGTGTTAAAGGAGATAATTTAGGCTGTAAATAGGGAAGATTGAACTTGTTGAGTTAAAATGAGCACATTAATTCTTGAATGGAGCCCTGGTTTATGCTTTTGTTCCTCCATTATTTATTTTACATATCTTGGGTATTTCTGTAGTGGATGGAGAGAGAGGTTGCTTCAGAGTACAATTTAGAGCACCTATTTTGGGTCCCTGTTTGGAATAAACAGGATGTTCCTTTGTACCAGCTGGGGAGTGCAGCCCCAGAGCTCAGTGACATCTCCGCTTAGGCACGTCAGCTGCTTGGCATGCTCAGGGTAGAGGGGAAAGGGAACATCCAAGAGGAACTGCTATGATTTAAAAAGTTCTACCTTGCAGCAAATAATGAATTGCCACACAGGTGTAATACCAGGTCTGAGCTGGTGGGAACTCTCCCCACAAGTGGACGTAAATGCAGCAGTGTTGTCAAAACTTTGAGCTCTTGAACAAGGAACAGTGTGTAACAACAAAGCATTTCTTTTTCCTCTCCTTTCCCACCTCCTATATCACACCTTCTCTGTTCTTCAGAGCCAGGCAGCTTGAAACATTCTCCTCTATTTCCATCTACATAATACCAAATTCAACTTGCAAAGAGAAGTGATGCTTTGGAAGTCAAAATTCAGCCAGTTGAAAAAGTTGAAAGGCAAAAGTGTGAATTTTAGCTAACATGATGTGCAGCACATAGCAAATGGTGTTCAGGTTTTCACAGAAGGACTGTGAAAACAGGTCTTTTTCAGGTGGCTGAATAGCCAGGGAGGCCACTGGAAGTATTTCCTTTCCTGTTGGGAAGTAGTTGTCAGATGAACCTTCTTTTTTTACTTGTTAAATATCAAGCTCTGTTTATGGAACTGTCACTTTTGGCATATTTTATGCGCCACCGTAAAATGGCCTATACCTACTGTTTGTGTGTCTTGCTCACAGAGATGTTCAATATAATGAATGAAGAGTGTAATTTGGAGGGAGAATGGCTCAGCCTTCAAGCTTACAACTTCTCCTTTCCCTCACTATCCCTTTTCCTCCTTCCTTGTAGTTTAAGCTTGGTAGACATGCAGGTTGATGGACAGGAATAAAAGACAAATCCAGCAATCATGACATATTTGAAAAGCATTATTGCCATGAGCCACGGTAGTTAGCAGATACCCCTGAGCAGAGTATGGTTCATATTTATTTACTCTGCATGGTATTCTTGAATGCAAGGGAAAGCTGATTATAGCTGTGTTCCTGTCTGTCACTGTGATAGTGATAGTGGCCAACCCCCAGTAAACTGCCTCTAGCATAATAAAACATCTATGGTGAGTCCCTTCGTTATAGCCTAAAAACTACTTAGTGTAATAGTTCGTTTTGAAGTTTGTTTTTTAATAGACTTTATCTTCCTGAAATTTACCTCTAAATAGTGCCTAGCAAAAGCATGTGCACCACAGAAAGTTTCAAGTTAAGGCTAATGAGAGCTTCATGAAAACTTATGCATCAGCCCCTGAATAGAAAATTTCACCTTCAGAGACCAGGATCAAAAGCTCCATAGAAATCATTGCTCTGATGTCTCTATTGAAAAGACAGTATCATTAGTACATTTTTCTAAATGCTATTTCTCTAGTGTGCATTACCATTAAAAGTTCCAGTGCTAAAATATGTATTACTTTCCTTTTGAAATGAGGTTTCATTCAGCACCCTCCCTGGTTGCCTGAACTGTGAATGATTGGCTCTGCATGGAGCATTTTGTAACCCTCCTCATGGAAGGAGCCATATGAAAATAAATGTTACCATCAAGTCTCTTTTACATACAGTAGCTACGTGTAACTACTGAGCCTGGGATTCACTGTTCTGCTGACCCTGACTTCCCCAATGTGCTTTGGGCAGGTTTTGTGATAGTTTAAACAAACGTGGTTTCAAAGGATTACAAAGATTGCAGTTGTTATTTCTGTTATGCAAGACAGAAGAATAGACAACTAATATATAATATATCCAATGTTATTAAAGTATGTCCTTCTTTGAAGGACAATCACTTCAGGGCCTGTCCTTATGAGGTTATTAGCTCATCATTTTCACATTATTGTCTATGGAGCCCTGGAGGTCTATTAACTGCTTCCAAGAGATCTGAGAAAGGTAATTAAGAAAGGCAAGAATATTATTTCCATGCTGACATTGGGGGATCCAAAGGGAAATGCTTAAGGGTCTTCAAATCATCAGAGAAGGAAAAAAAAAAAGCTGAAGCCTACTGAACCAGAATTTCTAGGGAAATTTCATGGGTATACCCTGTATTTTTCAGGTCATTCTAAAACGAAATGTTTGATCTGCCTCAGCAGATTTCAAATTTTGTAATCCCATTGTAGCTTGGAGGCACCTTAAGGGTAGATGCTGTGAAAGGTCATGTTAACTTGTATATTCTTAGCAGAAAATAGCACTGGATGACTGAAATATCAGCCTAGTAACTTATATAAGCTCTTGTGAAAAATGAAGATTGCTTTTTTAGTAGTGTTTTTTATGACTGTTATGCAAAGCATAAGTTTCTTAAAAAGATACTTGGGGTGTCTGTGGTAAGGATGCATAAGGGGAAGAAGGTAACTGTCATGTGCTCAGCAACCATAGATCTACTTTTCTTCAATGGAGCTTTTTAGTGAAGTATGCAGATATACTTCAGCAAGATTTCATCTCAAGGATTTACACAGTGGCTGAAAATGTTTGATTTCTGGTTGTGTCTTGAGAACTTCTGGAAAAAATAGGTTTTAGAGGAACTATGATTCCTTCTGTGTACTGAAGTAGGAAACAGGAAAGTATAAAACATTGCTGGCCTTGGTTATGATCCATGGTGTTGTCTGGGCCCCAGGCAGTTTACACTGTGAGGGTGTGTAACTGTGGCAGTGTGGTTTCCAGTGATTCCTGAGAAAGACCTTGTTATTTCTATGGATGATATACGGGGATCTGCAGCTGGTATGTTGTGTGTGCATTCCCACGTGCAGGTGCAAACGGTATGGCTGTGGTTTCTGACCTGTTCTGCACTGCTCATGTTAATGAGTAGCAGAAATGGTCGGGACTTCTCCAAGTCGGCATCTGCCTGGGCTCTTTTGTGGACTTGGGAAAGACATTGATGAAAATAGAGTACACATAGGAACGGTCTGTTCCCACCAACCCCTGCCCG